>ML329504.1:451-20176 GCA_005239505.1 Nicotiana paniculata | reverse complement strand
TCCTCCTTTGAGGTTTTCAAGTGAAAGGAACTATTCCTTGTTCCCTGTCATATGTTTTGAGCAACCACTATCCAAGTACTAAATTTGGCTGCTTCCTCTCACTTGAACCTACAAAAAGAAATCAGGGGTTAGTCTTAAGAACCCAAACTAGTTTGGGTCCTTTTCTATGAGAGAAAGGATGAATTAAGCTTTTTCTGACCCAATTTGGTAACCAATTTTTTCTTTTAACAAAGCTCTCATTTCTTCGACTGTCCTGCTCTTTTGAAGTACACTCAATTTTGTAGTGACCAGTCTTACCACAGTGGGTGAAAACTTTATTCTCAGGGAGAGTGAGATACTTTCTTTTGGGATCCCACTTGGGCAATTGACTCCCAAAGCCAATTGCTCTCCGGTTGCTACTATGATTTTCTTGAAGCCATGTCAAGGCATCAGAGGATTTATTCCACTTACAAGTTCGATCTAATTCATGTTTGACTTTGCCAAGTTCTTCTTTAAGATTCCTTATCTGTTCATCCTTAGTATACATCTTATGTTTTAGTTTTCCCACATTTTCTTATCACATGATATAAGAATGATCAACAATCTTTTTACTAGTTCCTAGCTTTAATTTTAAATTTTCAGATTTTAGCTCTAGAATCTTAGTTTCGAGTGGATGAACCTGGTTCATCAAGACAGTGTTTTTCTTTTCAGATTCACTTACTCTGATTTCCAGGTTCATGCATTTTGCTTTTAGCATTGCACACTCTTTAGAGAGTTGTTCTTTCTCTTTGGTTGTTTCTTCGGAATCATCCATGAAATCAAGTAGCAACTCAGAGAGTTTTTCTTTAGATAGGAACTTTATTTTGTTTTTGAGATGGGATATACTTACCTCTGGTTCTTCATATGATTCCTCACCAGATTCGCCAATTTCCATGAGCGCCTGTTCTTCATTCTCACCATCTTCTGATTCTTCATCTGAGCTTTCCCCCCAAGCAGCAACCATAGCTTTTGTTGTGGTTTTCTTGGGTTGGACCAGTTCCTTCTTCCTGTTCCTTCTTTCAAACCTCTCCTTTTTCCATTCCACTTCCCACTGAGGACAGTTCTTGATATGGTGATCTGTCTTTCCAAACTTGTAGCATCCCTCTTTGGTTGGTCTTTCTNTTGTAGCATCCCTCGTTGGTTGGCCTTTCTGGAGCTTTTGCTTTGTTGTAGTTTCCACCTCTAGAGATGCCCTTCTTCCTTATGAGAAAGTTTCTGAATTCTTTGGTAATCATGGCCATCTCATCTTCCTCCAGATCTGCTCCCTCAGTAATTCTCAGTGCTAGACTCCTTTCCTTTTTTGGAGCATCCATTTTCATTGTATGCCTTCTAAGTTCATAGGCAGTGAAGTTTCCAATTAGCTTGTCCAATCTAAGGGTTGCCATATTTTTGAATTCCTGGATAGCAGTGATTTTACTTTCCTAGGAAATTGGTAATACCCTTGTCAGGATCTTCTCTACCCTGTTCTCTTCAAGAATGACTCTACCAAGAGACTTAAGTTCATTGGTCAGAGTTGTGAACCTTGTGTACATTTCTTGAATTGTCTCTCCTTCTTTCATAGTAAAGTTTTCATACTGAGAGTATGGTAGAGTACCTCTTGATGTTTTCACTTGAGGTGTTCCTTCGTGAGCTACTTGCAAGGTATCCCAGATTTCTTTGGCAGTGGTGCAGCTTTGAATCCTACTATACTCGTCTGGACCTAGTCCACAAACTAGCCACTTTTTGACCATAGCATTTTTCTCCCATTTCTTCAGATCCTCACAGTGCAGTCAGCTCTAGTTTTTGGTACATCTTCTCCTTCAGCAGTCTTCTTCATGGTGGCTAGAGGACCATCAGCGACTATCACCCAAACTTCATAGTCTTCTCCAATCAAGTGATCTTTCATCCTGTTCTTCCACCAGGAGTAATACTGGCCATTAAAGAGTGGTGG
The DNA here is from genome assembly GCA_005239505.1 of Nicotiana paniculata. NCBI lineage: Eukaryota > Viridiplantae > Streptophyta > Magnoliopsida > Solanales > Solanaceae > Nicotiana > Nicotiana paniculata. The sequence continues at coordinate 18,228 of ML329504.1, read as the reverse complement.
CCTTGCAGTTGATTGACCCTCCCAGTTTCCAGGTGGTGCACTAATTTTGATATTTTCCAAGGTGTTGGCCTTTTCAAGGATAACCCGCTCTGATACCAATTGATGTTTTATACGTCAATACAAAACAAGAGGGGGGGGGGGTGATTTGTGTGGTTTCTAATTATCGAGTGCTGTCGTTATAGAAAAAACCTGGTTCTTCTTGGTGTTTCAACTTCTACAGTTTGCAGAAAAGTAATTGTAAAATATAAAGAACACATCAATTTTTACGTGGAAAAACACCTGGCTCAAGGTGAAAAAACCACGACCTACTTCCCAGTAGGATTTTCCCAAACTCTTCACTATATCAACGAGCCAAACAACATTTACAAAATAAACTCTTTTGTAAACCTAAGGACTAACTCTAATCCCTTTGTGGAAAACTAACCTCTAGCAATTCGCGACAAAATTCAAGTTAACTCTAACTTGAACAGTGTGTACCTATTACAATTGCTTCTAGATAAAGCTGAAAGATACAATATGTAATCACCTACTACAAACAACTAGATTCAAAAGACAACAGATGGAAGTGGTTCTTCTAGCTGGTTCAAGTAGCTTTTGTGTCGCACAAGGATTCTGCTTGCCAAATTGCTTTGGTAATTTTGCTTTCAGTTATTGTTTCACTCCTGTTTTTGTGTGTTGTCTTTTCAGCAGGAATGCTTCAACATTTTATAGAGTCAGTAGTTGAGACATTGTTGTTCAGTTCTAATACAACTCTTCCTTGGTGGAAGAGTTTGAGTTTATCTCAACTTCCTTGATCTCGATTCTGTCCTACCTGAAATCAAACTCCATATTCTTATCAATTTGCAAACTTTTTGCTTAGGATATAACCTCTTAGTTCGAGATAACCTCTTAGTTCACAGATAATGTTTATCTCCTGTGCATGGACGCTTCTCATGCCAATGGGTCTTTTTGACTATGTTTGCCCTGATGTACCTGGTTCAACTGAGTTGGCATTTGTTAATCTTCAAAACCATACAGTGACTTGATTAAAAAAGTGGCTGAAAGTTTCAACCACCCATATTAATTGGATACAATGGCCATAAATAACCCTTTATCTTAGGTATTTAAAGACCCTACTTCCCAATTTTGCCCCCATTTCCCCCTATTTTTCTCTTCTCCTCTTCCCCTTTCTTCTTCCTCTCTCTTCTCTTTCTCCTCTCTGCCAGACCCGTCGCTTTCGCCCATCGGCGGTGACCGTCCTTCAAAAACTCCCAAATTACACCAATCTTCTCCTTTCCTCACCCTCTTTCAAGATCCACAACCCAAATCCCCCAAATTTCCACCAAATATTGACAAAATCAAACCCTAATCGCGCCGCCACCACTGCCGCCGTTGCCCGTCGTCCACACTACACCAAAATTGCACCACCTCCTCTTCTTCTCCTCCTCTCTCCATATGTCCAACTCAAATCCTCAAAAACCCTCAACACCGCCCGCCTCCACCTCTATTTCCGTCCGCCAACCACCATAAGCTCCAAACTTTTATTTTTGCTATTATCGACTCAAAGACCTTCATTTTTTTGGCAAGACGCCGAAACCCTTTCGTTTTAGCATCTGCCCTAAAGAAACGTGCGTTTCAGAGTCGTACAACCACCTCTTGGCATCTCCGGCGTCTTCTCGCGGATCGAACAGTTTCAAGAACGCTCCTTAGGTATAATCGTCATCCTTTCACTTAAATTCCAATTTTTTTTATATAAGTAGGTTAATTTCTGATTTTTCTATTTTGGTTTGTTGTTTGTTAACTAGAGTCTCAAGTTAGGTTTATTTAAATTAGTCATCTCTATTTACCTATTTTTTATTAGATTATCATCGACCAAACTGATCTTAGTATCGTCGAATCGTTTACGTAGTTAGTCGATCGTTTAGTTGTTGAATATCGTCGTCCGATAGTTAAGGATGCTCGTCTAATTTATGTTTTGAGCGTTAGCTTGTGAATTCAGTTGTTTGTTCTATGTTAGTTTAAGTTTTAAGTTCCATTTGAAGTCTTCTTTCTGTTTTGTCAATTCTTAGTTATTTGAGTTTAATTTGGTTCAAAATCAATATGGTGATATTGATGTTGTTAAAATATGAAGTTTAGATAATTTTATCATAAAATAGGGTACTAGTAGCCTACTTTTTACTTGTAGAGTGGCTGAAATGACATTCTTTCTCCTTGCTTCTGCTATAGCAGATATTCATGTTGTCCTTTCACCTTTTGGACAACCTTTGAACAGTACTTAGCACACAAACACTGTCCTTTTTGGATAGATTTTTGGTGAACCAAAATCTATCAAAAAAGTGACTTTATTTGCCTATTTAAGGGACTTCTCTTCCCACACTTGACACATACTCTATCACACATATGTTGGACAGTTTTTACAACCTAAAAATACAACTTCGAGAGTAAAATTTCAGCAGCTGAAGCATCCATTAGTAAGCTGAAATTGTAAGCTTTGTGAGTTAATTTTGGAGTGCAAATCTTTGGAAAAGTATAGGTCTTCTTTAGAGTTGGTTCTAGGTTTCCTCTCTAAGGTTTTCGGGCTGTTTAAACACGATTTTGTTGTTGTTTTATGCTGCTTTTGTTGCTGAAATTCAAATCTTACCTGCTGATATTTTCTTTCTGCTATCCAGGTTATTTTCTCAAAGTGCTACTGTAATTTTGAGTCAAGAATGAATAGAAATGAAGCAGATTTAAGTGTTCTTCATCTTTTTTTTTTGATCTTTAAATATCATGTTTGTGTATGATTTTGTATGTAAGCATGTGTAATGAATGTCGAACTTCTTCTTTAATTGTGGTTGACACCATGTTTTAAACATTTTTGCTTATAACTCATTTTTTTTTGTTTGTTTGTGGAGAATACCAAATAACATTTATTTTTATGGTTTAGATATTTTATCTTTATGAAGTATTGATTGAAACTAATGATAACCATTTCCTTACTAACTTGTTTAATATTCCAAATGTTTGAAAGTTGTGTTATGTAAGTCAAGTGAAATGCAACGATGATGCATTTGAATGGTTTTAGTATTCTGTTTGGTTTATATATTTATATATATGTCTGTTGCAATGTATATTTAAAGCCGGAAGATTATCTTGTATTTTAGGCTAATGCATGTTTCATGAAAAATTATTTCTTTTAATGTTATAAGTTTTTCCTTTTATTAGCTTATTGAGTTTAGTTTGCTTGATTTGTTAGCCAATGTTCAACAATCCGTGATGTCATTTACTATTTTTGATTAGTGTGTTATTTCTTATAATTATTGTTTTGTAAGTATTTTGGTGTGGATTTATTTTTATGAGCATAAAATAGTAGTTAGGTGATTAAAAGGATAAAAATGTTGGCCCCTACAAATACAATAATGGTTTATCAATAGTTAATAGTAAGTTGGGCAGAAAAATAAAATGCTAGGCCCAAAGTTAATAACTAACAATTGGCCCAATGACCATATAATTTCGAAAGGAGTCAGCAACCCAAGTGGTTACTTTAATTGGGCTCAATGCCCATGGCAACCAAAACAGTCTGGCATTTTCAATATGAGCTGGCCCATCACTAATGTTCCATATCTCTTTTTTATATATAATAAAAATCCAAAATAAAATATTAGTTTTTCTTTTATTAAAATAACTTTACAACTTAATCTCCTTAATAATTAATTTAACGCTAGGAAAATAGTACGCACACTTTGACTTCACAGAATCGCTTGCGTAACATGATGTTTAACATTCAATAAATTAATTTCGTGTTATGTCCCTATGCTTGGCGGTTTTTTCCGAAACATCCTTTAAGCCTTCTGTGGAAGTATCAAAAGATCGTTTCGTAATAATAACCATTTTCCTTACTTTTTTTCATTTCACCTTTTGTGTTCGGTAATTTCAAAAAAATAAAATAATAATAATAAAAATAATGAAAAGTAGATTGAGTCCTACATTAGTTTCTTTTAAAAAAAAAATCAAATCAGAATTTGCATATAGTTTAGGTAAGTTCTGACCCCTTTTATCTTAGTCATATGCACAAAAGGTTTGGTTCGGTGGTCGATTTTTCGACTTGGACGAGATGGTAGCTGATCGTGAACGTGGGGAGGTAAGCTTCGCATACCTTGAGTGGTTTCACAACCAGGCTATCCCGGAGCAAAGTCCAGAAAGATCCATAAGGAATGAATTTGATTGGGAGGAGGAGATCAAGGCCAGAATTAGAGAAACCGAAAGGGAAGTGGCACAAGAGTACCAATCATGTATTGACATTTTACAAGAAGATAAAGGCATTCTGGAGAAAACCACAGACATACAACAAGTTGATTTCGAGCGGCAAAAGGCTTAGTGGGCACAAGAGAGGCGAGCACTCAAAGCTCAAATTAGACAGAAAAAAGGGATCACTACTTCTCAACAACAAGAAGAAAGAGAAGCCCAGTTCAAGGTGGTCCGTGATCATGAGTGCAAAGGTTTTTCTCCATTAATCCAAGTTTTGAGGGATCAAATAGGGGGAGTTGAGTCAAGCAAGGAGTGCCAGATTGCGTAATTTGAAATAGAAAGACATCATTAACAAAGTATGATCAATCGAGAGTCACTAGAAATTTTGTGCTAGAGAGATATGGCCTTGGTGTGCGAGCATGATGAACTAGATATAGCTGAGATCCATGGTCAGTGAAATCAAGAGTTGCATTTGGCTCAGGAACATATTAAGGGGAAGATCCTCGAGGTAGCCACATATACCTCCCGAGCATGCAGGAGTTGCCAAGGAATGACGCCTGAGCGGTTTGCAGAAGTATCATTGAACGCTGCCCATCACATATCTGCATACCTAGAGAGGATATATCACGATGTTGGGGGTCAGCCGCAGGAATAAGTGCCTTGACTACAGTGATGCCGTTGGATTCTCCCGCAAATATCAGAGTCTCCTTTTACTTGGCACTCCATTTTGATTGTTCATTTGTTGTCATTAAGTCTGTAAGAGTCTTTTGATGTATTTAGTCTTGTTGTTTTGCTTTTTATCTTAAAAAGTATGTTTGAGTCGAGTCTAGTCTTGTTTAGATGTTCGTCTTTATGTAATTTTTGTTTTTGGGTCTTGTATTAAAAAAAATTGAAATTGAAAATCAATGCAAAGATGTTGTTTTAGAAAAATTTGAAAATGAACCAAAAAGATTTTTTTGTTGTTTTTGTAAATATGAGTAATAAAAAAAATTGGTCATGTCCCTCAACTACGTAATGATCTGATTTATGCATTGACATGATACGTAGGCAACCCCCAAAAGGTTCAATCAAATATTTTTCAGTGACTCTAAAATGAGGAATCAAAATGAGGTGAGTGGAAAGAAAAGCGAAAATAAGATAAAGAGAGAGAGAGAAATAAAATAAAATAAAATAAGAGCGTCAATAAGCAGCAATCTTATAAGTCGGAATGAAACATGAAGCCTTCCAGAAACATGTTAGAGATGGTGATAATTTTTGGAGCATCGCATATTTACGTGTGATTCGTATCTGTAAAATGCTTAACCCTAACAAGTTTGTTGCCTCTTATATAGTAAGCTTAAGGTGGTTGGTTTGTGGTGAAACTGGCAACACATCATTACTTCACCTGATCTAAGGGAAAGGTAGCAATGACAAACAATGATGAGATCTAATTTGTCAGTGACGAACCCCAGGTTCAACCAGTTGAGAAAGAGTCAAAGGAAGTAAGAAGATTGAAACAACAACTGTCTGATGTGCATCAGGCTTGGGTCTCCGGTCAGCCTCCGCCTCAGGGTCGCTCAGAAGGAACTTCCACCGTACCCCTGACTACTCAACCACCACTCTATGCAACGAGCGATCACATTCTACCACTAGGGTATGTGCCAAACTACAGCTTCTATGCCGCCCTAGTACCTGGAATGTGCGACCTCCAGCCGTATCAGTTAGGAACGCCCCTCTTGTCGTGTCTAGCGCACCGGTATATACAATCCCACCACCACCTCTTGTGACGAGGCCAAGCAACAAGGTACCATCTAATGGTTATGATGGCCAATACTACTCTCCAAGTATGGTTTTCAGGGTCTCGACTCCATACAATCAGACTCATCAGCACGAGTCAACAGTGAAAAATGAAAAGCCTGCCAAGACGGGTGAGCCGGATGAGATGTTTAGGAAAATGGAAAGTCTTGAACAGAACATAAAGAACATACAAGGACTAGGTATCCACAAAAGTGTGTCATTCATTGATCTATGCATGTTCCCTCACATCCATTTGCCACCAGGTTCAAGACCCCAAAATTTGAGAAATATGATGGACACGACGACCCTATCACCCACTTAAAAGGTACTGCACCCAATTGAGGAGTGCAGGAGGAAAAAAAGAATTGCTGATGGCTTATGTTGGGGAGAGTCTGATGGGAGTAGCCTCGTAATGGTTCATTGACCAATATATCTCTCACTGGCATGTTTGGGATGACATGCAAACAATTTCAATACAACATTGATATTGCGCCGGATCATAATTCTCTGTCCAATATGAAGAAAAAGCCGACCGAAAGATTTAGGGAGTATTCCATCAAGTGGAAGGAGCAAACAACTACAGTTAAGTCACCCATGGATAACCATGAGTTGATCAATGTTTTTCTAGAGGCTCAAGAGCCTGATTATTTGCAAAACATGATGTACGTAATGGGTAGACCTTTTGCAGAAGCAATCAAGATAGGGGAAATGGTCGAAAATGCCCTCAAGACTGGTAGAATTGTAAGTCAAGCTACTCTCAAAGCCACCACTCAGGCGATCCAAAATGGGTCGGGAAGTTTGGCAAATAGAAAGAAGAGAGATGAAGGGTTCATGATGACTTCGGGATCCAGGGAAGTTCAAAGAGGGGCATCGCACCCTTATGTGCAAGTTCAACAGGGGAAATCCATCTATCCTCAATATTATTATCCTCCGCCAATTCCTCAGTACTATGTAGGCCTACCATAATATACAGTGTTTAATGCTCAATCCTATGCTCAGCCTCCCAATCAATAGGTACAGGCACCAGCTCCAAGGATCACCCGACCTCAGCAGAAAAATTTTTGGTCACCCTACAATACTCGTCCCAAGAAGGATTATGGTCGAGAGCAGAGGCCGATGGAAAAATTTACTCCATTGGCTGAATCATACTCTAGTCTCTTCCAGAAGATGAAGAAAATGGCGTGATTGGACCCATCACTCCCTACCATATGCATCCCGGTTCACATGGATTTCAAGCAAATTTAGATGTGAATATCATTCAGGTTCCCCGGGGCATAAAACTGATGATTGTTGGACTATGAAAAGAGCCATAAAAAGACTCATTGCTGAAAAATTGATTGTAGTGACAAATGGCGAGGACCCTCCTAATGTGACCAACAACCCGTTGCCAGCACACAATGATGTTCATTTTGTGGGAATGATTGGTCGAGATCAAGAATATAAGCCGGTTGGTTGAGCAGGAATGATAGTGGGAACAATTCAAGAAGGAACATGTCTGGAAATAAGTCCAAGCCGAGATGTGCCATTGATTGTGAAAGGCGCCCAGAGCTCAGAGAAGGAAACTTTATTTGTTCCAAAAATCTCGAGAAAGGAAGTTTGCTCCAATGTTCCATTCCCAAAGTTGTATGTCCTTGGAGGCCATCCCATCACAAGGCAACATCAGGGCGGTGCAAAAAGTATAATAGAGCCGATTATAATCAAGCCAGCCATACAACCCCATGTGACAAACACGAAAACCATTACTTGAAACTACAATAAAACTGTGGTGTCCTACAAAGGCAAAGAAATCATAGAAGAATTGGGAGAAAATGGAGGTTTGAATCAATAGGGGAGATGTTACTCTCTAGAAGAGTTGAGGAAGGTCAAGAAAATCAGAGAAAGCCAATTGCCAATAAAGAAACTAGTCACTGAAGAGGAGGTAGAAGAGTTTTTGAAAAAGATGAAAGTTCAGGATTACTCAATCATTGACTAGCTGAGAAAGACTCCTACCCAAATCTCTTTACTATCTCTACTCATACATTCAAAAGAGCATGATTGTGCACTAATCATAATCCTGAACGAGGCACATGTCTCAAAGAAGACCACTGTGAATCAGTTAGAGAAGATGGACAGCTGATTTTTTGAGGTAAACAAAATCTCCTTTACTGACGATGAACTCCCGGAGGAGGGAGTTGGGCACAATAAGGCTTTCACCTAATCGTCAAATGTGAGGGGCACTATGTAAAGCGAGTCATGATTGATGGAGGCTCGAGTGTAGATGTATGCCCTCTCTCCACCTTGCAAAGCATGAAGATCAATACAGATAGAATCCGACCAGTAATGTCCGTATCCGAGATTTTGATGGTTCATCAAGAGTTATCATTAGGGAGATCAACCTCACCATGATGATTGGGACGGTTGATTTTGAAATTTTATTCCAAGTAGTGGACATGGAAACTTCTTATAACTTTCTTCTTGGAAGGCCATAGATCCATACGGCCCGAGCTGTGCCATCCACCTTGCATCAGATGCTCAAATTCGAATATGACATGCAAGAAATTATTGTTCACAGAGAAGATGAGTCATCCATTATAAAGACCCGTTAATCCCGTGTATTGAGGCCAAGGCACAATGTGAGTCCATTGTCTATCAGCCTTTCGAAGTGGTTGGTGTGGACCATGTTGAGGAGGGAAAGCCCATTTTGCATCCTCGTCTCTTTTCCACATCTGTAATGGTGGCTACACTTATGCTGAGATAAGGTTATAATCCATGAAAAGGCTTGGGGGCATCTTTGCAAGGAATTTCGGAGCCCATTTCTCCATTCAGTAACAAGGGTGCTTTCAGCTTAGGCTTCAGGCCAACACATGAAGGCGAAGACAAATCCAAGCACCGCAAAAAACATGGGTGGGTCTTGCAGCAACCATCCCTCACATTTTCTACACTTTTGTCAAGCCGCGACTCCAAGAGGGTAAGGAAAACATTGATGAAATTTTCCATGGCCTCAGCAAGATGTTTTCTAAGTAATGATTGAAGTTTTTATATTTGGAATCGTGTAAATTTGATCCAGACTAGTGAAGGCACTAGTCATGCCGATATGCAACTAATTGGCCTAGACACCATGCTCAACAATCGGGAAACAGCTCCTCTCCCCACAAGGAAGAAGTCTTGATAGTTTGCTTTTCCAACTTATTTTTTGTATTTGGGTTACTTTCAGGGTTGTAATCCAAACATCTCAGTGTGATTGTTTTGTTTTGATGTTAACGCTTCTATCCTTTCAAATTTAATGAAATGCAGTTAAATTTTGTATTAAGTTCTGTATCATTTACTTTTTTCTAGTTCCTGTCATTTTGTTTTTCAGTTTTGTTAATGCCGACTTTAATAACGTGACATACATTCAGAATTCACGCCCAGATCTTTAAAATTTGTCTAATTTCGAAATGATGCATCAAGAGGTTGAGTATGATGAAGATGAGGCTTTAGAGAAAATAAAAAGAGGATTGGAACAATTTGAAAACAAGCCTAAGCCCAACCTCAATGAAACTGAGCTGATTAATATCGAAAATCATGAGGAAGTTAGAGAAACAAAGATAAGTATTCACACTGAACAAAAAACCAGAGATGCCTTGATTTAACTTTTATTTGAGTACAAAGATGTGTTTGCTTGGTCTTATGATGATATGCCGGGTTTAAGTGCTTATCTAGTGGTTCGTAAGCTTCCCACGTATCCTGATTTTCCACTAGTTTAACAAAAGCAACGAAAATTTAAAACATATATGAGTGACAAAATCAAAGAGGAATAATGAAGCAACTGAGTGCTAATATGGTCAGAGCTGTCTGATACACCACCTGGGTGGAAAATGTTGTGTATGTACCAAAGAAGTATAGAAAAACCAGATTCTGTGTTGACTACAGAGACCTGAACATAGCAAGTCCAAAGGGCAATTTTCCTTTACCAAACATCCACATTCTTGTAGATAACTGCGCAAAGCATGAGATACAATCATTCGTGGATTGTTATGTTGGGTACCACCATATTTTAACGGATGAGGATGATGCAGAATAGACCGCTTTCACCACTCGATGGGGTACTTATTGTTACATGGTCATGCCATTCAGTTTGAAGAATGCAGAGGCAACTTACATGCGGGCCATGACCACCATTTTTCACGACATGATGCAAAAAGATTGAAGTATATGTCGATGATGTCATCATAAAGTCAAAGACACATGCTGATCATATGCACGATATGAAGAAGGTTTTCGAAAGGCTGCGAAGGTATGACCTTAAGCTCAATCCACCCAAGTGTTCATTTGGGGTTCCGCCTGGGAAGCTCCTCGGTTTTATAGTCAACCGGAGAGCCATCGAATTGGATCCCTCTAAGATAAAGTCCATTCGAGATTTTCCACCCTCGAAGAACAAAACTGAAGTCATGAGTTTGCTCGATAGATTGAACTACATCAGTAGGTTCATTGCTCAGCTCACAACCACGTGCGAGCCCATCTTTAAGTTGTCGTGCCCTTTTTTTCTCGCGAAATCAGGTTTCGACATGTGAAATTTTTTTTAAATGGTTATTAAAAGAGAAGAGTCGCCACCTAACGGATTAAGGTGCGTTAGGGCACCTATTGCAAGTAACTCATAAAACCGGTTTGCGTTACCAGAGATTGGGTAAGGGCTTGAAATTACCTTGAGGGGAAGTTGTTAGGCACCCCTCGAGGTCCACAACGGTGGGTCCCGGCCAAACTTACTTGGTGAATTAGTCATTTAACAGATAAGCAGTCTAAGCACACATATGTAAATAAGATAAAGGAAATTTAACAGGTAAGCAGTCCACATATGTATAAAGATAGGGAAGTCCTAATTTATTAGCCTATAGGATCACATTTGTACAATGCCCGGTAATCCTTCCTCAACTAGAGGGGTTACATGTGGCATTAGCGCACATGTCATCATATCCTTTTACTACCCGACTACTCTCCCCTTAGCGATTGTATAAGCGGTTTTGATTAACGAACTCTATGCGTGCATTACCCGTCCCTTCCTTGTGGTCCCGGAGGTATTTAGGACCTCTATTTTTAGGCAGTTCTAGACTCTCGTAAAGTGTTTAAAAATGAAAATCTAAGCGACACCAAAGAACAAACAGGACTTTCAAGTAAGACAACAATTAAGGGCTCATGTTTACCTCCGCAAATAAACAGGCAATTAGCACGTCTCAAACAACAAGATTTCAGATGTTTCAGAAAAGGTCCTAGAACATGATATCTAGGTGAGCATGACAAATGGAAAATGTGCAACATTATGTTAAGGCGAAGCAGTAAAGACCTAATCAGTTTGCCTACTAATTTTTGGAACCTGTTGAATCTGGACAGTCACAAATAAACAAAGCATAGTTTTACAAATTTTATAAGGCCTTTAATTACCTATAAGCTTGCCTAGGCGTGGTTCAGGGATACCTTATAACATGTTGTCTAAAAATGCAAACGGAATTCTGGAAATTGACTAAAGGAAAGCAAACAGTTTGAGTTTTAATACGTCCTATAAACATGCTTGTCTAGGTGTTAATTATCACGAAACCTATTTCATACATATTTATCCTATAACATGGTGTCTAGGCGTTGAAATTGCTTTTAAACATTCTTATAGACAGGACAATTATTGATTTAGGTGATGTAGACATGATTTAAAGCGAATACAAACACAGTCCTAAAGCAGGATTTCTAATGCACACCAAAGATGGACATTTTTATTAAGCAGAATTACAGCGGTAACTTGATAACAGGATTTCTAGGTGATCATGATTATGCAGAAGAAAAATTCCGTAACAAATGAGATAATGAACCTATAACATGTTGCCTAGTATGCCAAGTGGACTTAAAAGCATGGTTTCGAATGCAAATAGACATAGTTTAAACCTAAAAACATGACCTCTAATGTAAGTAAACATAGTATAGACCTAAAGACAGGATTTTTACCCGTTTTCCCCACAAAAAATCATATAAGAATTCCTCCCCTTTTACTAATTTTCCCAATATTTGTCTACAAAGGTTATTATTACAGATCATAAATGAATGAATAAATAATAAATATAAGCTATGCTATAGGGAGCCTGAGATAGGCCCAAAGTGAACCTGGAAATACCATGCCTTCAAAACACTCCAGGATGCCAAAGTCTCATAGCCAATAGGGTGTCCTGGTGTGTCAAAGTTCCCTAAGGACCTCAGGGATCCCGGGCAATGCTCAGACCAAGATCCTTTGAGTAGGGAAATGATTATGTGCAGTGTGGAAAGGCCAGCCCCAGTGTGCCAGAGTTCGGAGGAATCTCATGGATTCCTAGGCAGTATACACACTGGAGGGGCAGAACTTAAGTAATCTAAGAGTAGAAGTGAGAGTGCTTGACATAGTTTGGAAGAACTTAGTAAAAAATAGTATAGAGGTAAAAATTTCAGGAGTGAAAAGGTTTTCAGGAATAGGAACATTCCTTAAAAATGTTAAGAGTAAAACAATTTTGGGAACAATTATGAGAAGAAGAAAGATTCAACAAGCAACCACACATTCATAACGCTTAGAGTGCCCAGATTCAAAATCATTTATTACTTATTTCTAAGTGATGGCAAACAAGTTTACAATCAGGGATCAGGGGATTGGGAACATAGAGGCTTAAGTCAGAAACACATGAACATGGTAAAAGGGGAAGCACATTGACCAGCCAGTACACAGAACAAATAGGAACTGAGGCAACCAGAACATAAAACTATTGCTTCGAAGTATTAGCAAAGGGGATCATGCTTGAAATTAAAGTGGTAATGGATAATAAACATAGAGATAGAATATGAGAATGGTCATGTTGAAGACAGGGGTCTACTACATAGAGCTAGTCATGCCAATTAGGATTAACCAAATACATTAGGAGTCCATGATACTGACATGAGCATACTAGTCAAGGGAAGTAAACAAGAACTCAAGTAAAGTTGGCCAAGTATCACACAAGACAAATGAGACCTAGACATGCTGACTAAACATTTGAGCAAGAGAGGGTAAGACTCCAACATATTGAGCGAAGCAGTGAACATTAAAACAATTAAATACATAGTCAATTAAACTAGTGCGGAAATAGGCATGGATTTAACAACTATGGAGCACATAGGGTTGAATTTCAGAATTGAAATAAGAACATACCAGTTAACGAAGCAAGATACAGAAAGTAAAGCAGGTAGAGTTCCACAGCCTAGCCTTGGCTTTCAGCCGGCTAGACAAGTAGTTAGCACAAGTAGCAGAAAGAGAGATAATTTTTGTGTGATTGTGTGTTCTTGAACTAATGTTCATGTCCTTCGAGAGATAAAACAAGAGTGTATATACAGTACTTTAGGAGTAGAACAAATACGGTAAAGGAATCAGAAGTCAGCCAATTAAAGATAATCATAGAATCACATAATCAATTCACCTAAATGAGTTCAGAATAGACCCCCTTAATTTGGGGTAATTAATTAACAGTAAAAACATAGGGGTTAATAAGGCAAAGAACCAAATCATACCAAATAGGAAGTTGGTAAAATCTCAAAGTCATACGGACAATTAATTAGGGCAAGTGTGACCAATTAAAGTCATAAATAAGGAAACAAATAAAATCTATGCACACAAATTTTAACAGAGCAAAATAATAGGAAATAATCAGTAAAAATCTCCAAAGAATACTGATTTTACTAGAAGAATCACTCAGGTTCCATAAATAGAAAATAAATGAGTAAAACTTCACAGAATTGGCGGGTTTAACAAGAAAACTGGTTCGAACCCTAGCAAAGGTCAATTAGGGCAGAAATCTCCAAGAATACTGGGTTTTAACAGGGAAAACATTTAAGTAAAAAAAAAAGGGGTAAACCAATGCGACTGGTATCACAGAAACACCCAAAGTATCGAAACAAAGATTGAAGACTAGTATATCACATAGAATCAACTAGGGTTTGAATATTCTTGCAAAAATCAGTCACGATGATGAAAGAACAATTAATTAAGCACTTAGAAGTCAGAAAAGTCCTTGAAAAACAGTTTAGGACGAACCCTAGTTTAGGAAGAGTGATTAAAAATTGAAATAGCTAATTAAAACAAGAGATTTTTTAAAGGAAAACACTTAATAGTACTCGAATCACCCTAAATCTATAAATATCTAAGAAGAATCAGCGGTAATGACTAGGGCTTTCAGAAAAAATAGTAGAGATGAAGAGAATCGGTCAAAAGACGCATGGATTCGTAATAAAACAAGGAGAAATCCCTTACTTACAAACGAAAATGGCTTGAGACAGGCCGGTGAACAAGTTTCGAACCAGAACCAGTTGGATTTCCTTGAGATCCTCCATGGTGTATAGAAGACCAGGGCCGGTCGGAGAATACATAGAAGCACCATAGGAAGGAGGTTTACGCCGGTGACGGCGTCTAGGGTTAGGGTTTGATCGAGAGAGAGTTGAGAGACGAGGGAGATGACGACGACGAGGTTGGAGGGAATGAAAGGGTTAGGGGTTATGTTTTAGGATTAATTATGGTAAGGAAGTTTGTGGACCGTTGATCTAAAAGATCAACGGCCACGATTAAACGGGGTATTGGGTCAAGAGGGTATTGGTTTGGGACTAAGGGGTTTGGGCTATCTTTTAAAGGGGTTTGGGCTAATGTTTGAGGGGGTTAGGTCTGAAAATCAAAGGGGTTACTTATTAAATACCTAAATAATTGATAAAAAATAATTTATAAAATAATTAACAAATTACAAAAAATAATTTTCATGCATATAAAATGTTTTAAAATAATTACTCAATTTTTTAAAAATACGATGAGCTAGTTTCTGGTGAAACAATGTAATAATGCATGTATGGGCTATAATTACAAAGTTATTGCAATTGTAACCCAAAAAATGTAAATGTGGCTATTTGTGCAATAATTTAAGCTTAATATGAATATATACAACAAAATTAAACCATGAAATGTTATAAAGTCATTTGTGATTCAATTTGTAATTATTTATGTAAATAAAATACTGGGATAAATTAATTAAAAATCCCTAAAAATGTAGAAATTATGAAAAAATGTCAACTTATGCAAATGCATAGTTTTGAAGGTATATATGTATTTGAAAAAAATATTATAGGAAAAAAATGGGTATCAACATAAGTTGCTGAAAAAGGATGTTGCCAACAAGTGGACGGACGATTGCCAACAAGTGGACGGACGATTGCCAAAAAGCTTTTGACAGGATCAAAGATTATTTGTCAAAACCCCCTGTACTGGTCCCACCAGAACCTGGTAGGCCTTTGCTTTTGTATCTATCGGTGATGGATAATTCCTTTGGATGCGTCTTTGGGAAATATGATGCGACAAGCAAAAAGGAGCATGCAATCTATTATTTGAGCAAGAATTCACCAATTACGAGGTTAAGTATACCCTTTTAGAAAGGACATGTTATGCCTTGAATTGGGTCGCTCAGAAGTTGAGGCATTATCTCCTGGCCTACACTACTTACCTCATATCCATAATGGATCCTTTGAAGTACATCTTTCAAAAGCCAATGCCCACTAGAAGGCTCGCAAAATGGCAGATTCTGCTCATAGAGTTCGACATCGTCTATGTCACTCGCACCGCAATAAAAGCACATGCCTTGGCAGATCATTTGGCAGAAAATCCAGTTGATGATGATTACAAGCCATTGAGCACATACTTCCCAGACGAAGAGGACAACTCAATAGAGGAAGTAGTTACAGACAACAACCATGTATGGAAAATGTATTTTAATGGGGCTGTCAATATCAAAGGACTTAGGATCAGGGCAATCCTTATCTCACCTATTGGATAATATTACCCTGTAACGTTCCGACTTCGATTCTTCTGTACCAATAATACGACAGAATACGAGGCTTGTATAATGGGTCTAAAAATGGCCCACGATCTGGATGTGCATGAACTATTGGTTATGAGATATTCCGACTTGCTTATCCGGCAAGCCTAGTGTGAAAGGGAGACTCGAGACATCAAGCTTATTCCTTACCGAAAATTTGTGCAAGACCTAAGTAAAAGATTCAAGTCCATCGAGTTCAGGTACATTCCTTGGTTTCACAACGAGCTAGCCGATGCCTTGGCTACCTTAGCCTCGATGCTCCCTATTCAGGCAACACTCATATTGATCAATTGGAAATCCAAGTTTGGAATCAACATGGTTACTGCAATACTATTGAGATCAAACTAGATGGTGAACCATGGTATCATGACACAAAATGATTCCTGAAAATAAGGGAATACCAGAGCATGCCATGGGAGATCAAAAAAGAACTATAAGGTGGCTTGCCGGTGGTTTCTTCTTGAATAGGGAAATTTTGTACAAAAGGACCCCAGATTTGAACTTGTTGAGATGCATAGATGCCACAGAAGTTGAGTGGATCATGAATGAAGTGCATTCGGGGATATGTGGACCTCACATGAATGGATTTGTTTTGGCAAAATATTATGTGGGGAGGGTATTATTAGCTTACTATGGAGCGAGATTGCTTCAGCTTTGATCACAAGTGTCACCAATGCCAGATTCATGGTGACCTGATTCACTCGCCCCCTTCGGAGTTGCATCACATGTCCCCTCCTTGGTCTTTCGTTGCTTGGGGAATGGATGTTATTTGGCCAATCGAGACAAAGGCTTTAAATGTGCATAGATTCATTTTGGTTGCAATTGATTACTTCACCAAGTGGGTGGAGGCCGTCACTTTCAAAGTAGTCACCAAGAAAGTAGTGGTAGACTTTATTTGTTCCAACATCATGTGTCACTTTGGTATCCCAAAGACCATTATCACTGACAATTCAGTCAATCTAAATAGTCATTTAATGAAGGAGGTATGAGAACAATTTAAAATTGTGCATCACCATTCTACCCCTTACCAGCCAAAATCCAATGGAGCCATTGAAGCGGAAAAAAAGAACATCAAGAAGATTCTTAGAAAGATGATCCAAGGTTCCAGACAATGGCATGAAAAGTTGCCTTTTGCTCTTTTAGGATATCGCATGACTGCTCGCACATCTGTTGGATACGTTGCCGGGGACTTAAAAATTAATTATTCTACTAGATTGAATTTTTACTTTTGTATATTTAAGTTTATTTTTTTATTTTTTATTTGTATCTTAATTTAATATTTTAGTATCTTTCTTGACATGGCATCTTGGAATGGTAATTGGTCGAATAGTGGTTATTCTTATTATGACGATCCTTGTCCATATTGTGGAGGACCACACATGTGGCAATATTGTCCATCTCAATCTAATGTGTGGAATTTTTTTAATGTGTGTGGTTGTCAAGGTGGACATTGGGATGGTTGTCCTAATACTTATTATCCTTCTCAGAGCTTTTATTGTAATGTTTCTAATAATGTTAATGAGTTTGATAAGAGCAAGGAAGTGGAGGATATGGAAAGCGTGGCTCGTATTATGGACTTGATGAGACAAGCAGCGGAGCAACAGAACATGATAGCCGAGCAACAAGTTATTGATGCCTTAGCTATCAAAAGAATCCACGCTAGAATGGATGAATAATGGAAAATTTCCAAGAAGAACCTCAACTCGACAAAGAGAGCGAGTTCCCACCAGAAGATAATTTTGAAGAAGCAGATATAATGAGCCAATCTTGGCTAGAGGAACAAGATATACTAATAAAATCTCATGAGTTTCTTCGTGATGGTCTTTCAAATATGACAGAGCAACTGACAGAAGGAAGAACTGAGCTCAGGCAAGAGATAGACCAATTTGGCTCAGATATCCATGACCTGCATGCTCAATTGAATAAAAAGGTTGAGGTGTCTGA
>ML329502.1:0-30867 GCA_005239505.1 Nicotiana paniculata | reverse complement strand
CTAGAACTAATAAACTATAAAACTAAAAGAAGAGAAGAGAAGAAAAATTAAGTAGAATCCTCTGTCAAAAGTCCTCAAAACGAAATTCCCCCTAATATGATGTTTTTGGGTCTATTTATATGTTTAGAATGATCCCTAAACATCACCAAGACTTCTATTCTAACTTGGAAACACTTAAAACCCGTCAAAACTCAATTTCTGGCCGTTCCGAGACCTTGGCGTTTCAGCCCTAAAGCCTGGGTAAGGCCAGGCAGGCCCTGGCGTTACAGCCCTAAGGCCTGGGTAACGCCTGGACCCCCCAGGCGTTATGGGTCTAACGCCTGGGTAACGCCAGGCTGCCCCAGGCTGTTTGGCTTGGCGCCCGGCTATCGTCCGGGTGTCCCCTCTCGCGTATTCTTCGACGTATTTGCATCCGTTTAGCCCCGTTTCCATTTCCAATTCACCTACACATAAAATAAACCCTATTAGGCACATACGACGTGTATTTTATCATTAAAGCTCATAAAATGCGAGGGATATAATGCTTAAAATCACGAATTCTAGCCACTCATCACCTCCCCTCCCCCCTCCCCCATGAAAAAACGAGAAGAACTCCACAAAGAACACTTCAATCGGAACTCTTTTACTCACGATAAGCTCAAAATACTAAAAGAACGCAGTCTGATTTTTTTATACACAGGAATTTCAATTTTGCACCCAAAAATCCACACATGCGGTTTTCCAGCTAGCATTTCCGCTTCTGTGGACAATTTTTTCTACCCGCGGGGTCGTAGATGCGGATTCTATTTCGCATCTGCGAAGTACCAGCACCAGCTTTCATCTCCAACAGTAAAATGAGCACAACTCTCCCTTACAAAGTTCAAATTCGACGATTCTTTTTTCTATGGCTCCGCAACAACGATACAGATCTAATGCTTAAATAAAATAGAATTTGGAGCTTATTTATTAATTTGGTACTATTTTTTTTGAAGAGCTGACGTCGAAACATAAAACTGAGAGGAACACAACCCAAACCTATCCGAAACTCACTCAAGCTCCTCAAGACCCCGTCCGAATATACCATAAGTCCCAAAATATAATATGAACCTGCTCGAGGCCTTAAATCTCACATAAAAACATCAACGCCATGAATCACACCTCAAGTCAAGCTTAATGAACTATTTCGAATTTTCAAATTTCAAACTTACGCCAAACACGTTGAAACAACTCGGAATCACATCAAATTTCGCACTCATGTTCCAAATGATATAACGAACCCATTCCAACTCCCGGAACAATAATCTGAACTCGATAACATCAAAGTCAACTCCTGGTCAAATCCATGAACTTTACAAACCTGCACGTTGCCAATTTTCTCCAATTATAGCCAAAACCTTCTAGAAACATCCAAATGTAAATCCGGACATACGCCCAAGTCTAAAATTACTATCTGGGTCTACTAAAAAAATCAAAATTGTGATCCGAGGTCAAATACACAAAAGTCAAACTTGGTAAACTTTTCCAATCTAAAACTTCTTATTTAAGAATCATTCTTCCAAATCAATCTCGAACCACTCGTGAACAAAAATTGATGATACACGTAAATCATAATACATAATACAAAGCTACTTATGAACTCAAACCACCGAACTGAATGCAAATACATAAGAAGACCGGTCTGGTCGTTACAAGGGTACCAACCGGACCGGTTCTAAGGGTACTTTTTCTGGTCCCCTACCCCTCCCCTTCTCCTTAGCCTAATTCCTTAGCCCTAACCCTAACCGGATCGGAACGAGCGGTACCGGTATGAACTAGACCAGTTCCGGGTAATCCCTTACCCTTAGACAACCCTACTTTAGAGGATGAAAGTAAATGGACGAAGGGCGTTGCCGTGCAATTCGATTGACATTTCTTATTTCCTTATCGTTACTATGTGGATTGAAGAATTGGCTACGTTGTTTCGTGGTTGCCTTGTCATTTTCTTGGTTTTGAGTGAAAGACTTGTTTCGTGTTATTTATGAAATTATAATCGTTATTTTTGTTAGTTGTTTCTTTCATCATTTCTAGTGCTAGGTGACACCAGTTTTGGGAGGTTGTTTGACGAATATTTGGTTTGACTCGCTATGTAATACTGAGTTTTACCCTATATTATTGTATCATGTTGTTTTATATCTAGTTTTGTTCCTTTATTTCTGTTAAGTGTTGACTTGCTGAGCAAGCTATGTTAGGAATTTGGATCGTGACTTATATTCATATTTCTTTTATTTATTATTATTACATATAATTTAACAAATGTATTTTAGATTATTAATTCGTATTACTACAGAGTTAACTATTCAATCTTTATTAAAGCTCTTTACACTTATAAACCCGCCTATCGATAGGTCGAAGAGCCAGTATCAGTTAAGGTCTTAGCTCGTTTGTCAGGAGTTCTACTCAAGTCTGTGAAAGAACTGAATGTTTTATCTGTCGAGCCAGAGTGAAGTCGTTCAGGCTCCAAAACCAAACCGAACATGGATGGAAAACCCAAAAAAGCAAAGAATGTTTATTTCTCGAAATCCATCCGCTTACATGGCAGTGAAGAGTCTGACACTTAGAATCTTGCTCTATATCAATGCATTCTCTTTTGATTCACCTCTTTACTTCTCCAACTTTCGATCTGTCATACTAGGATTGTTAATTAGGCAACCGCAGATCTAAGATTTTTAATATACGGATATATTCCTAAAAAAAGGAAATAATATATTAAATAAGAATTGATTCCTATTCTTTAGATAAATAACTCAACATTATTATAATTTTGCCTATAAAACCGTCCGAGCCTAGTTGCATACTAATTTGGAATTAATAATTGAGACTTAGTTTATTGATTCTTTTAACCAAGTACTACAATTTTTAACATTGTGTTGGAAAAGTAAAAACAGAAAAAAAAATGGTACTTATAATTTTGGTTCTTCTCCGATCCGTCACCATCAAAACTCGAAATTTTGCCATACAAAACAAAAAGAACCTGAATTATTCTTTTTTTTTATTTTTTATTTTTAATAAACTTAGCTGCAAAGCAAAGTGCAAGGTCTATAATCACTCGAAATTGTGAATTTTCTGCATGAGATTTCGCACAAATATTAAATTAACTACAATCATATCTAACCATTGAAATTAAACCCGTAAAGATCTACTGAATTTCATCCAAAACCTGGGGTCCTTAGGATGTGCAGGAGCTTCGTCATTAATCCTATGATCTCCTTTTTTACCAAGAATTGGTTTCAGCAACCTCTTCATCACCTTTTGGAACCCGTAACCACGGCGGCGACGGTGGCGGCACGGCCCTTTCTCCTCCTGCTTAGTATCTCCGGCCAGCGGCAGACCTGGTGGTGCTACGGTAGTACTCCTCCTATAAGAACCAGGCTCAGATAAACTCCGACCAAGAATAGCTTGGTTCAATTGAATTTCAAATGTAATCCTTTCATATTCATCTAACAATGTGCTTTTTTCATCTCCAAATTTTCTCGTTACTTCTACTATTGATCCCATTTCTGCCCATCAAGTTATATAATGTGATCACCAGCTCATGTTATTCTTTATATATTAGTATCATGGCCTGTGCTGATAAAGCTTTAATTTCATATTCTGTTTCTTGCTTTTTTTATGTACCAAACAATGGCTTGAAGGAAGCCGCGCTGAGAACTGAACTAAAGCTAGGTTATTAGAAGAGAAAGACGTAATTATAAGTTGGGAAATTGGAAAGACTGAAAACTAAATTTGACTCACTCATAAATTTCAAAAGGGTCTTAATTTGTCTGTTGATTTTCTTGGAACTGTTGCAATGATTAATAACTATGGGGTCGTTTGGTTCAAAAGAGATTTATCGAGGGATTAATAATCACGAGATTCTCATTCTAGGATTATTGTAGCATATTTATATATTTGTTACTTCCTCCGGTCTAAAATAAGTGATTTTTTAACTATTTTCACACAGATTAGAAAATTCCCATTTTAGTATTCATTAGCAATGAAATTAACTATATTAACTTTTAGTACCCCACATAAATACTCCTAATACATACTTCAACACTATTTACTTTATTGGCAATGTAGGAAAAAAATAATTAATTCATTCTCCAAATCTAAAAAAATCCTTTATTTTGAACCGGTGAAAGTAATTAATACTATCATTTTGGTGTAAAAGATATACCCGTATTAGGATTGTTATTCAAAGCATCGTTAAAAATTATGTCTTCTAGGGAGTAATCAAGATAAGATGACTCTGATCTTTCCTTCTATGGAGCCGGATGTGAGTTTATCGCGTGTTGATCTTACTCAAAAAGAGGCAATGGGAGTAAACACATCAATAGCAGCATACTCATAATTGAATATAATCTCAAGTTTTATCCGGAGATCCGGTAACCAACCCTTTTTTAAAAATGATGAAAGAATAAAGATAAAGATAATCAAGTTGGATGAATATTACGATGACATGTTCAGTAATATATTTTTGTTTTCCGTCTATCGATTATCATTCATTAATACGATGAACTAGACCATTCACTTTTACCACGTGTTAGCTCACAATTTTATGCTCCCATAATACTAGAATCTTGTACTAATTTGTAATGTTAACCAAACCAACAATTGACATTCTTATCGTATGCAAGCTATATCCTCACATTAATTTTCAACGTTATTAATTTACATTCGTTTTCTAATCATTTCCATGTGATGGCAGCTAATAAGACTATTAAATTCTGTCTTTATTTCCATTTTTTATATGTTAAGAAAGGTAGATCATGTTTGAGATTAATTAATAACTCCTAATAAGTGAACGAGCCGTATATATACAAGCCACATCATGCAGCCAAATTCTGTTCAGCATCATATGCTTTCTTGCTTGGTTAAGTTTATGTTTTCTTCCTTTCTTAGGACTTGGGAGGAATCTTGTGTATTACGAAAGCAGTTTTGCATGTGGGCCTTTTTTTTTCCCCGCGTACTATTTTTATTTCAGTATCATCCATACCCAATCCCCAGATATTAAGAACTTAGATGGTACCTCATATTTGAAGTTCTGTTTAAAAAAATTGTTATGTGTACAAAGTATTTCACATTCATATTATTTATCTTTAAAATGGATAATAATTAAATTTGTACGCGATTTTAAGGATATGTAGATTGATTCAACACAAGTAATCCACAATGTTAGATAAATGAAGAAAAGACAAAATGAATAATCAAGCTTGTTGCAATGCTATGGCCCAGCTTGAACTTGGGTTGGACAATAATTTTGTCCTTGACCGGACCCTTGGTTCAGAGCCAATAGGGAATGAATAACAAACAATAAAGTAACAACTTTACTATAGAGAGTAGTGAAAATGAAATTATTTTGCCTTGGTATTGGTGTTACAATGTGCCCTTTATATAGTAGGAGAGTTTCATCCATAATAAAATTCTAAGAAAGGTAAAAAATTCTCTTTCTCGTTAGTTACTGATCCGCTAACTACGGGTCGAGATCTGTGCCGTGATATCCGATGGGGTGCAGATATCACGAACCTCTGTTGGTCGTGTGTTATCATAGTTTCCAAGGTCTCAGATCTCGTTCCGGATCAGAGAAGTAATGTCTTACCAATCCCGGTGGCGGCCTCCCTGTTCGGACCTTAATATGAGGCATCCTAATTTCGATTTGGACCCTATAAAATAATCATGCCCTTGCTTCGTTTGACCCGTCGACAAGTCAAGGTGTCGGTTACCCTCGATTTTACCCATATACAGATAGTCTCCTCTTTTCTCAGAGAGTATGTTCACCGAAATGATGGGAAACGATAAATGTTCCCCGGCTCCTTCCTTCGTACGTTACAACCAAAATGACAAAGAAGCCAAAATGTCTCATTAGTCATGTCGTTCTGACTTCGGACACGTGTCAACCATTGGGTGGTTGCCCACGAATGCGAAACGTCGCGTACTTCCCCTATAAAAGTTTTTGCCCGTTGCTCTTTTTTCACTTTCCAATCTAAGCTTCCACCTTCGAGTTTTCTAGCTATTACCAACTCTTTCAAACCTTCATATCTTGATCTTTGATCTCCAAATTTTCATAATTTGTTATATCCCGTACCTTAGCATTAGGATGTTCCGTAGTAAATCAACATGAGTTCGAATAGATTATGTATATTAGGAGGTTATAGAGGGTTTAAGACATTATTATTATGAGACCTTGTAAGTTAATAACCTTGATAAGCTAGATATTATGTTAGTGTGGTATTTTCTTTTAAGTAAAGTACTTAAGTAAAGAGTTTTATAAATATCATTTTGGATAGTTAACATTATTACTATTTTTCGGATATGGTAAAATATACACATAATATGAGAAGGTTTATGAGATTTTCTTTATTGTAAAGATAGATATTATTTTCTCGCAAGAAAAGAAGTTTTGTATTTTTATCATTTTAAGAATTAAGGGTACGAGAATTTGTACTCTTTATACGAGATTAGCAAAATTAAAAAAAGAGAAAATATATGTACTTTTACATGGATGTTTTAACGAAATAATAGTATATGTATTGATTTTATATGGTCTCACATGACAATGATAGTAAGATGTATAAAGTGTATTAAAAATAAGTAAATTTTTAAGTAATTTAAGACAATTCTTAATTATGCGAGTAATTAATTAATTACCGAATAATGAAACATTACCTAACTACCTAATAAGTGAATAAAAGATTGAAAATTCTCCATCCACCCCACGTGGCACACAGCCACTTTCCAAACAAGTGACTCTTAGTCACCTTTGGTTAGGAGGTAACAAAAAATATTGATTTCAAGACACCTAAATTCTAGGATCCTATAGCTTTCTTCCAAAGCAATAACGTTAGATGGCCACATGTACAAACTTGCTGACTATCTGTTTGTGTGCCTCAATATTTAATGTGCTGAAGTCATGAAATATTCTTTTACTACTTTGTAAATAATGTTGGACAAAATTATTAAATTTCATGAGATAAAGAAGAATTGCAACTGAGTTGAACTCATACAGTTAAGCTTGTATAATGGTACTTACCATACTTCATATTGAAGAAATATGGGGAAAATATGCTAATGAATTCAGGCCTGATCGTTTTGCTTCTAAGTCTTTTCCGCCGGCCAGAATATTCTCTCGTTCGCCGCCGGTCCCCGGAATTGTGTTGGCTAATCTTTTGCATTAATGGAAGCCAAGATCATATTAGCCATAACAATATCCAATTTTTGATTCACCATTTCAGAGAACTATCGTCATGTAATTGCTCTTTAACGGAAATTAATCTTGAGACAAAACAATTTGAACGAGATTTCTTAGCACCGTAGCAATATGAGATTTTGCAATTCTAAAGGAGTTCGGTGCAACCGTTTTCAAGAATATCATAAGAATTTTTCCTACTTTAGGTATGTTAAGGCTAAGCCCTTCATTCATTTTGACATGATCTCATCGTTACATAAGTTTGATAACGAAGCATAAAGAGAAATTCATATACCAGAATTTACGTATATTTTACTAGTCTCGCAGGTTACAATATTCTCTTTATCAGGACTTCATATTCATATGAGTATTTTCTTTTTCCAGTCAAGAGAGTAGAGAGTCAATATATACAGTATCACAGTATTTTCATTACTATCAATCTATAATCGATGAGCAGGCCCCTATTGGTCAATCTCTGATCAGATGATAAGTTATATATCGAGCCTACTGTGGCCGTGCGCCTATGAGCGAGCCCAGTTGGTCGAGATACAGAGCCTAGTATGGCCGAGCTCCTATGAGCGAGCCTACTACGGAAGAGCAGTTATATATATATACCGAGTCTTATAGGGCCGGACAAATATTTTACTTACTATGTTGAGAGTGTTGAGTCAGTATCTGCAGGTAAGCATATCTTCAGATTATTTTTTACTTCCAGTTGTTTTCAGTTGTTATATAATCAGTTTAGTTCAACTTTCAGTATATTGCCTTACATACTCAGTACATTATTCGTACTGACGTCCTTTTTTTTTTGAACGTTGCATTCATGCCTACAGGTATAGATAATCAGTTTGATGAGCCCTCATAGTAGACGAGATTGGCATTCAGCGAAGGATCGATAAGACTCCACCTCATTCAGAGTGCAGCCGAGTCTATGAGTCATCGTGTCAGAGTTTTGTTACATACTTATGGGTTGGACGGTACCCTGTCCCATTTTATGTCAAACAATCTTAGAGGCTTTGTAGACAGGGTTTCATTTTGTACAGTACGTCAGAGGCCTTGACGGCCCATGTGTATTGATATTTTAAGAACGATAGCTTATTGATAAAGTGCTCGCCCACTTACTATTATGCACTACGAGTTGTGGCCATGTTGGCCCACGATGGTCACAAAAAAAATTAGTTATAGAATGGTTCGCTCGGGCCAGCACGGCACCGAGTGCCAGCCACGTCTCCCCATGTTTGGGGCGTGACAAAGTGGTATCAGAGCGGGTCGTATCCTAGGGAGTCTACAAAGTCGTGCCTAGTAGAGTCTCACTTATGGGTGTGTTGCGCGTCACGTTTATAATTGAGAGGCTATAGGGCATTTAAGAAATGTTACCCTTCTTTTGTTTCTGTATCGTGCCATAGAACTAAGTTGTAAGAAGTTAGTATAAAGTTTTCACCAAATTTTGTATGCACTAGAGGTGCTATCACAATAGAGCTTTAAGGCGTATGTAATTTCTACTTATGTGGAAGGAAATTTATGAAAGAAATAGAAGATACGATGCAAGACTGAAAGGTAAGTGAGGAAACGTGAAAAAGATACGAGATACTCAAGTACAAAAGGTTGTGAATAATCGAGCAGATAGAGGTTGGGTTTTAGTTTAGTTTACAGAGAAGGCCCTAGCGAATGTTTTGGAAAACTCTAAGAGTTAACATTCGAGAACGAATGTTTTTAAAGGGGGGAAGGATGTTACATCCCGTACCTTAGCATTATGATGTTCCGTAGTAAATCCACATGAGTTCGAACAGATAATCTCTATTACGAGGTTATAAAGAGTTTAAGACATTATTATTATGAGACCTTGTAAGTTAACAACCTTGATAACACTAGATATTATGTTAGTGTGGTATTTTCTTTTAAGTAAAGTATTTTAGTAAAAGGTTTTATAAATATAATTTTGGATAGTTAACATTATTACTATTTTCGGATATGGTAAATTATACACATATATGAGAGAGTTTATGGGGTTTTCTTTATTGTAAAGATAGATATTATTTTCTCTCAAGAAAAGAAGGTTATCTTTTTATCATTTTAAGAATTAAGCATACGATATTTGTACTCTTTATACGAGATTAGCAAAATTAAAAGTTGTAAAAATATATGTATTTTTACATGGATGTTTTAACGAAATAATAATATATGTATTAATTTTATATGGTACCACATGACCATGATAGTAAGATGTATAAATTGTATTAAAAATAAGTAAAATTTTAAGTAATTTAAAACAATTCTTAATTATGTGGGTAATTGATTAATTACTGGGTAACGAAATATTATCTAACTACCTAAAAAGTGAATAAAAATTGAAAATTCTCCACCACCCCACGTGGCAACAAGCCACTTTCCAAACAAGTGACTCTTAGTCACCTTTGGTTAGGTGGCAACTTAAAATATTGATTTCAAGACACCTAAATTCTAGGATCCTATAGCTTTCTTCCAAAGCAATAGCGTTAGATGGTCACATGTACAAACTTGCTGACTATCTGTTTGTGTGCTTCAATATTTAATGTGCTGAAGTCATGAAATATTCTTTTACCACTTTGTAAATAATGTTGGACAAAATTATTAAATTTCATGAGATAAAGAAGAATTGCAACTGAGTTGAACTCATACAGTTAAGCTTGTAGAATGGTACTTGCCATATATCATATTGAAGAAATATGGGGAAAAGATGCTAATGAATTCTGGCCTGATCGTTTTGCTTCTTAGTCTTTGCCGCCGGCAAGAATTTTCTCTCGTTCGCTGCCGGTCCCCGGAATTGTGTTGGCCAATCTTTTGCATTAATGGAAGCCAATATCATATTAGCCATAATAATATCCAAGTTTTGATTCACCATTTCAGAGAACTATCATCATGTAATTGCTCTTTAGATTTCTTAGCACCGTAGAAACGTGAGATTTTGCGATTCTAAAGGAGTTCGATGCAACCTTTTCCAAGAATATCATAGGGATTTTACCTACTCCACACATGTTAAGGCTAAACCCTTCCTTCATTTTGGCATGATATTGTCATTACATAAGTTTGATAACGAAGCATAAAGAGAAATTCATATCCCGAAATTTACGTATATTTTACTAGTCTCGCAAGTTACAATATTCTCTTTATCAGGACTTCATATTCATTTGAGTATTTTCCTTTTCGAGTCAAGAGAGCAGAGAGTCAATATATACAATATCACAGTATTTTCATTACCATCGAGCTATAGTCGATGGGCAGGTCCTTATTGTGGAACCTTTGATCAGATGGTAAGTTATATACCGAGCCTACTGTGGCCGAGCGCCTATGAGTGAGCCCAGTTGGTCGAGATATAGAGTCTAGTATGGGCGAGCGCTTATGTGCGAGCCTACTACGGCAGAGCAATTTATATATATATATATATATATATATATATATATATATATATATATATATATATATATATATATATATATATATATATATATATATATATACTGAGTCTTATAGTGCCGGACAACTATTTTATTTACTATATTGAGAGAGTTGAGTCAGTATCTGCAGGTAAGCATATCTTCAGATTATTTTTGACTTCCAGTTGTTTTCAGATGTTATATTATCAGTTTAGTTTAGCTTTCAGTATATTGTCTTACATACTCAGTACATTATTCGTACTGACGTCCTTTTTTTGGGGACGCTGCATTCATGCCTGCAGGTATAGACAATCAGTTTGACGAGCCCTCATAGTAAACGAGATTGGCGTTCAGCGAAGGATCGGTAAGACTCCACCTCATTCGGAGTGCAGTCGAGTCTATGAGTCATCATGTCATAGTTTTTCTACAGACTTATGGGTTGGCCGGTACCCAGTCCCATTTTATGTCAAATTATCTTAGAGGCTTTGTAGACAGAGGTTCATTTTGTACAGTATGTCAGAGGCCTTGACGGCCCATATGTGTTGATGTTTTAAGAATGATAGCTTATTGATACAGTGTTCGCCCACTTACTGTTATGCACTAAGAGTAGTGGCCATGTTGGCCCATGATGGTCACAAAAAGAATGAGATACAAAATGGTTCGCTCGGGCCAGCACGGTACCGAGTGCCAGCCACACCTCCCCATGTTTGGGGCGTGACATAATTGTTCTTAGGTTCTTACTCGGATCCTTATCCTACCTTCAAATCTTCATACTCTTCTCTTCAGCCTTCTTATTTGTTCCTTCAAACCTTCATATTTTTTCTTTAAATTTTCAAACTTTCTCAGATAGTAATGGCGAAAACATCCAAATCAGTTCCCCAACAAGCTGCCTCTTCATCTTCTCACACGGCCATAAGTTACGAGGCGGCCGTTTTCGAAGCGGTTGTTCTCGAGATGGCTGCTCCCGAGTAGGTTGCTGCCGAAGCGACTGCTCCCGTAGTGGCTGCCACCGGAGTAGATGCCACCAAATCGGCACCAGAGCCCCCTTGGAAGAGCTTTATTGCAGGGGCTGCTCAATCTTAGAAGACTTCAAAGTCGAGAAAGCCTCATCCAAACAAGATCGAGGTGAAAGGGCATCGAGGTATATATGCTATGTCATCGAATATACCCTTCCCCTTGTCCGAGAGGACTGTTACTAGGGAGGTAAGGACGTGGTAGTCCCCGGGTCTGAGGACGATATCACCACTCATGTGAAGGGGTACTTAAGTGATTACACTTATCCCTTCACACTAGGCCCGGTAGACATAGTTGTTTTGGAATTTTTCAAGAGATATGAGGTGTGCCTTGGGCATATCCACCCATCTCTGTGGAGGATCGTGATCCTCCTCCGTTACTTTGGAAATAACATCGAGTCTCGTCGATTCACCATCGACCACCTACTCTGTCTAGATAGTCCCTAATTTTTCTGGACGGGGACTAATCAAGCTCACTCGGCGGTCCAGCAAGGCCCCCTTTTTGAGCATTGACGAGGATCGAGATCGAGGCTGGCAGGGGTGCTCCGTTCATTTGAAGACTGATGATTTGATCCCTCCCGAGTTTCTGCCATTCCCTGAGAAGTGGAATGCATCTCGTAAGTGCACTCGTTCCTTAACTGTCTAGTTTTCTTTGTTCTCTTTCTTACCGTCAGTATTTGTGATAGTGCAGCTGTTGCCCGGATTCCTAATGCGGTCCCCTTGCTCAAGGAGTGGACCGAAGGCATCTACAAGCAGGTGTCGTATTTTGAGCGCTCATGGCGCAAGCTTTTGAAGGGTCGATGGGAGGCCTATTAACATGTAAGGCTCTTCTTAGGATAGTTATTATTACGCCCCGAACGTACATAATGCTGATCCTTTCTTTTTCCTTTGCAGGTTTTCCTAAGACAACTAAACTTAGGCCGCTGAAAGAGGGCGAGGATGCCTCCCTATCTGTTGATCCTTCTGTTACGGGTCAACCCGGGGCTTCCAAGGGGGAAAATAAGAAGAGGAAGAGAAAGTATTCAGGCTCCCCGAGTTCTAAGGTGAAGACAAAGACGATGGAAGCTTCCCGGCCTCGTAAGCTTAAGAAGAGCACCAAATCTTGGGTGCCGGATTCTGACTCGCTTCTACGGCTCAAGGACGAGTCCAAGAAGTCGACATTAATGTCTCCCACGGATCGACCCTCGCCGAGGGACAAGCGGCATCCAAAGGGGAGATCCGTGAGGCTGAACTCCCTCAGACTCGCGAGGCCAATATAGAGACGGGGGTTGGGACCCCCTGAGAAGCTGGCTCCGCTCTGAAGGAAGCGACCGTCGTAATAGACATTATGGAGATGCCCTCCTACACCGAGTCCATTCTTGAAGAGGACGAAGTAGATAAAGATAAGTCAAGTGAAAGAGTTCATGGAGCGGACGACCCCTTCACTCTTTCTTGGATGGTGCGGGCTCATCCACTTTGGAGGATTTTTCCGGGCTGGGCGACCTAGAAGTCCCGAAGAAGGACATATCTTCGGAAGCTAGCGGGTTGCGTTCGAGTGTGGACCTTTGTTGAAAGAGAGCGGTTATTCTTAATGTCCCAGAGGATGCCCAGCTTCTATCAGCTCTTGTGGGCATAGCCAGCTAACTGAGGAGGACCATGAAAAGATTAACGAGGTGGGCGCACCGTGTCTCTTCAATGAGGCGCTGAACCAGGTAAGGAATCAATACTCCCTCTTGAATTTTACTTAGGTTTTGATATGTCTCACTATTTTTTTTGTTTTGCAGGCCTCGGTACTTCACCACGAGATCTTCCTCCGGTACCACTCCAAGATAAACTAGCTCGAATTCGAGTTCAAGGAGCAGGCTCGAAAGAAGGATATATACAAGCTCCTCAGTGAGAAATAACATGGAGCCATTAAGGACCTTCAGGACAAGATGGATAAGGCTCAGAAGGAAGCTTCGACCCAGAGGCGAGAACATGATGACCTGGTAAAAAAGGTAAAGGTTTTTGAAGTTAAAAACGAGGAGCTAGCTGTGCCGACTAACGTCAAAACCTCGCAGGTCTAACAGAAGATCGACCAACTCCGAATCAAGATGAACGAGGTCCAAGCCATGACCGATGGGTTGAAAAGAAAAATGGACCTGCTGGCTTCGAAGAAGGAAACTGCCAAGGCGAAGCTAGCATAGGTGGAGGTCCAACTAAGAGTGGCGAAGGAGAAAGATGACAAGTGGTCTCAGCTGAATGACGGTCTCCGAGCATAGTTGAGTTTGGTTGTTGCAGAGTGGGACACCCTCGGCAGAGAATACGAAGCAGTAAAGTCTAAGTTGGATACAACCTCCGCCGATGCTGATGAAATAGTGGTCCCATACGAGGCCGATGTGGAAGCAACCGAAACCCGCCTGAAGGTAAAGGCTGAATATATGAAGTGGCTATCCCGAAGAGAGACCCTGGGGGAGATCCACGCCTGAGGTTTTGACTTATCGGCTGAAATAGAGGAAGCCAAGAAATTCGAGGCCGAAGCGAAAAAAGCTCTATGATCCTGAAGGTGTTGAAGGCTATGTGGATGCCTTAGTATTTTTGGTTTTTGTCTTATGAACATTTTTTTTTATTTTGAGGCCGTTTTTTTGGGCCTTTGTAAGTATATTCCGGAAAATATATAAAATTTTTCCTTTGTGGCAATTCTGAGTCTTTACTTTTTCAACATTTTTTAATAATTTCTATTCTTGTAATGTTCCTAATGCCTTATCATAGAATCCGATGTAGTTATAGGGCGTCCATTTTTTCAATCCCGACTTCCATGCAACTTTGTTTGTTCGAGGCTTTGAAAAGTCGGTGTGACCGAAAGTTTTTTCAGGATGCTTAAGTGATTTGAAATGATGTATTTGCCGAGGGTAACCTTTTAACAGGTTTTGGGTGGCCGTAGCTTTTGGTTGTTTGGCACCGTCTAGTACGTTTGGTGCTCCCCAGTTTTAATAGCCTGAATTATCCGAACTTTTTTCAGATGATAGTCCTGGAGTATGGGTATCCCTTGGGCTTGATATTCCCCGAATAAGGGTATCCCTTAGGCTCTTATGATCCGGGTTTTAAGAGGAAAGAAAACGGATAATAGCAAGGCGAAACTTTCTTTCATTTCAATGTGTAAACTACATGATAAAAAATTGTATCATGGCTAGGGTGGGCTATGTGGGCATGGTTCGTACGACCGTTTTTCCCTTATAATGTATCCAAACTACCGAGCCTTGGCTACTCAAGTATGAACTGTCCTTCATTCAGTGCTAAGAACCTTAACCCAAGAGTGATGGCCCTTAGTATTCGAGATCGAGTTTGAGAGGGCTCAGATATTGTTGACGTGCCCATTGACTCCGGTTTGATACTGGTCTTCGAATCAAAGTTAAAATGATATACTGTTTCCCCATTAAAAACCTTGTCGATAAACCCATTTTGGGACAAAACCGGTTCAAGGGAAAAAGAGTTCATCGCATGCTTTCAGACCTAATAGTCTTATTCTCCCTTGGCCATTGCTTGCAAGTGTTAGTCTAATTCATAATATTATTAAAGAGTAATTGAGATTGTACCTTAGTAGTAGTATCGCTTTCAGTGAGTTACATTCCACTTGTTCGGTAGTTGTACCGTTTCCTGCATCGAATTTGTATGAGCCTTTACTCGTCCGGCTCCCGGATGCGTAATGTTACTTTCCTTAACACCAAGTCCCCGATCTTGAAGTGTCGGAGGTTGGCTCTTCAGTTGTAGTATCTTTCTATCCGCTATTTCTGGGCGGCCAATCGGACTAGGGAGACCTCACGCCTTTCATCCAATAGTTCCAAGCTTGTGATCATGGCCTCGCCATTTGACTCTTTGGTTGCATATTGGAACCTGAGGCTCGGTTCCCCACTTCGACCGATATTAAGGTTTCAGCACCGTAGACCAGTGACAATAGGGTGGCCCCGATATTAGATTTCGAAGTCATATGGCACGCCAACGGGACTTTGGGAAGGATTTCATTCCATTATCCTTTAGCATCTATCAACCTCTTTTTCAGGTTTCGGAGAATTGTCTTATTCGTAGATTCTGTTATTCCCTTTCTAGATGGGCGGTAAGGTGTTGATAATATCTTCTTAATCTTGTGATCTTCGAAGAACTTATTTACCTTGCTGCTGATGAATTGTTTCCCATCGTTGCATACGATCTCGGCTGGTATCCCCAGTCGGCATATTATATGGTCCCAATGAAGTCAATGACTTTTGTTTCTTGAACTTTCTCGAGTACTTGAGCTTCGACCCATTTAGAAAAATAATCAGTCATGAATTGTATGAATTGAGCCTTACCAGGTGCCCATGCCAGGGGACCGACGATGTCCATTACCTATTTTATGAACAACCATGGCGATAAGACTGAGCGAGGAGCTCTCCTAGTTAATGGATCATCGGTTCATGTCTCTAGTAGCTGGCACATCTTCGTACAAAGTCCTTCGCATATTTTTCCATGTCGATCCAGTAATAGCCGGCCCTGATTAATTTCTGAACAAAATATTTCTCTCCCGAATGGTTGTCGCAAGTGCCTTCGTGAACTTCTCTCAAGTTATACTCGGTTTCTTTCGGCCCCAAGCATATGACCATTAAACATTCTGATGGACAAGCTAAACTTGGCAGCCTTCGTACGCAGAGGTCTCGATTCTTTAGGATCCGAGGGAAATTTCCCAATCTTAAAGTAATCTATGTACTTGTTCCTCCAATCCGAGGTTAAGCTCATGGAATTTACTTTGGCATGACCTTCTTCTACTACTGACTTCATGAGTTGCACTACTGTCTACGGGCTGAACTCATCGTCATCAACCGAGGACCCCAAGTTAGCCAGAGCATCGAACTCATTGTTCTAATCTCGGGGCATGTGCTGTAGGGTCGACTCCTTGAATTGACGCAGCATTACCTATAACTTGTCTAAATACCTTCGCAGTCGTTCCTTTTTTACTTCGAACGTTCCATTTACTTGATTACCACAAGAAGGGAGTCGCACTTAGTTTCGACAATATCAGCCCTAAGAATTTTATCTAATTCAAGACCTGCAATCATGGCCTCATACTCGGCCTCATTGTTAGTCCATTTCACAGTTCTAATAGACTGCCTAACTACATTCCCCTAGGAGGCTTCAGCACGATGATGAGCCGCACCCCTTTGCGTTTGAGTTTCCATCCGTAAAACGGGTCCAAATTCCCAAGCAATCCTCGAGGCTAAAAATAATTCTCTTTTGACTTCGGGCACTAAGGCCGGTGTAAAGTAGGCCACAAAGTCGGACAAAATTTATGATTTTATGGCAGTCCGGGGTCGATATTAGATATCGTACCCGCTGATTTCAATGGCCTATTTAGCTATCGGCTTGAGAGCTCGGGCTTGTTCATGATATTCCTCAGTGGGTAAGAGTTTTTGACGCATATGGGGTGGCATTAAAAATATGATTTTAGTTTCCTAGAGGCTATTATCAAAGCGAGCGCCAATTTTTCTAGTTGAGGGTACCTTGTATCAGCCTCGCCCAGAGTTCTACTGACATAGTAAATCAGAAATCGCGTATCTTCCTATTACCGAACTAAAACTCCACTTACCGCCACCTCGGACATCGCCAAGTATAGGTACAGTTACTCATCCACCTTCGGAGTGTGGCTCAGGGGAGGGCTCAAAAGGTTACTCTTCTTTTTCAATAGTGAGAAGAACCAATGGCTTTTGTCTGATGACCTTGATATGATCCGGCCCAGGGCGGCTATACGCCCGATCAGCCTCTGAATGGACTTGATGTTGTCCACCACGGTGATGTATTATATGACCTTGATCTTGTTAGGATTGATCTCAATTCCCCGATAGGATACCATGAATCCGAGGAATTTTCCTTATCCAACCTTGAATGTGCATTTCTCCGGTATCAGCTTCATATTGTATTTTTTCAATATGTTAGATATTTCCTGCAAATGTTTCAAATGTTCCTATGCTCGCAGGGACTTAACTAACATGTCCTCAATATAAACTTCTATTTAATTTCCTATCTTTTCTTCGAACATCCGGTTTACTAGGCATTGACAGATGGCACTAGCGTTCTTTAATCCAAATGGAATTACATTATAACAGTAGGTGCCAAATTTAGTGATAAAGGAAGTTTTTTCTTGATCGCCCGGGTCCATCCGAATTTATCTGTACCCGGAATAGGCATAAAAAAAATTGAGTATCTCTTGCCTGGTCGTCGCTTTGATTATCCGATCTATATTAGGCAAAGGAAAATAATCCTTAGTGCATGCCTTGTTGAAGTCTTTGTAATCTACACACATTCTTAGATTATTTCCTTTTTTAGGTACTACCACTACATTAGCTAAGTAGTCCGGATACTTAATATCCCGAAGGGATTATATTTTGAGGAGTTTAGATACCTCATCCTTGATGAACGCGTGCTTGACTTCAGAATATGGTCTCCTTTTCTGCTTGACCGGATGTAACTTCGGGTTCAAACTCAGCTTATGAGCGGTTACCTCCAGCGAGATCCTTGTCATGTCTAGATGGGACCAAGAGAAACAATCCATGTTAGCTATAAGGAATTCAATGTGTTTTTTCTTGAGCTCGGGAGTTAACCCCGTGCTTAGGTATACCTTCCGGTGGGAAAGGTGTTCGATCAATGTGACTTTCTCCAGCTCCTCGACCGTCGATTTGGTGGAATCAGTATCATCATGAGATATGAAGGATCTCAAAATTCCATAATCATCTTTCTCGTCAGCTCCTTGACCCTCCATTACGACTGGGACCAATGTCAGTGATTTCTATTTGACTTTGGCCTTTCTGGTCGGCTCCATGCTTCTTAAAGTCGGGGCGATGGGAATCGAGAGTAGTTCATCGAGTGTAAGCATCTCCTTTGCAGTCGGATGTTCTCCGTATGTCGTCTTGACTCCTCCCGGAGTATGGAACTTTAACACTTGGTGTAAGGTCGAAGGTACTGCCCTCATGTTGTGAAACCATGGCCTTCCGAATAGAGTGTTTATATCTCATGTCCCCTTTGATCACATAGAACTTTGTTTCCTAGATTGTCCCGACGGTATTCACGGGTAGGTTTATCACTCCTTTAGTGGTTTTACATGCCATGTTAAACCCGTTCAACACCCGGACTGCTGGCACTATTTTGTCTTGTAACCCCAACTGCTCGACAACCCTTGATGATGATGTTGGTCGAGCTACCTAGATCAACTAACACACGTTTAACTCGTGATTTATTGATAAGTATGACAATTACCAGTGCATCTTTATGAGGTTGTATGATACCATCTGCATACTCGTCGCTGAATGAAATGGTTCATTCGGGGATATAATCTCGGGTGCATTACTCCCTTGTGATCGACACTTTAGTGCATTTTACCACTGACCATTGGCGTATCGACCCCTCAAATGATCATATTGTTGATGTGTTTAGGTTTTTCTTGTTCAGTTTGTTTGTTGGTGTCCCTGTTTCTGAAGTGGTTTTTGGCTTGATCACGAATAAATTCACGCAGGTGATACTTACACATCAGGTTAGGATCTCTCTGGGTAGGATTAGATTGCAATGGTCGAGGCCACTTGGTCTCATTGATATGCCCAATAGAAGATACAATGCTAGCTTCATCGACGTTGAAGTTATACTCTGATAATCTCAAGGCTCCAATTTGGTCATCCTCGACTCTGATTTTTTACTAGTATTTGTTGTGGAGGTCGACCCAAGTTACTGCCGGTTATTCTACCAAGTTATTTTCAGCTTCTGCGAAGTCAAGGGGGTTCGGGGGTTGAGTCCCTAAGTAAATGCCTGAATGGCCTAATCATCCGCAGCTGGAGGCGGGTCCATCCATTCCATCTAAAACATTGACATGAACTCCCTGAGTTACTCGTTGTCCCTTTGCTTAACTTTGAAAATGTCTGATTTTCTAGTCTCGACCTTGATGGACCCGACATGAGCTTTTACGAAAGCATCCGTGAGCATAGCAAACAAATCAATAGAATTTAGGGGCACGTTGGGGGTACCATATCATCAGTCCTTTCAACAGAGTTTCCCTAAACTTCTTTAGTAACATCGACTTGATTTCGTCTTCCAAGTTGTTACCTTTGATGGTGCATGTGTAGGAGGTCACATGATCATTTGGATCCGTGGTTCCATTATATTTTATAATATTGGGCATACGAAACCTCTTCAGGATTGGTTTTGGTGCCGCACTCGGAGGGAAAGGCTTTTGGACAAATTTGTTGGAGTCTTGAACATTCAATATCGGAGGCGCTCTTGGGATTTGATCAACCCGGAAATTGTATGTCTCTACCTTCTTGTCGTTTGCCTAAATTTTCTTTTCACGCACTCGTTTCGTTAATGCCTCTTGCATTTTCATTATTTCATGGATGACACCGGACTATGCTTCGCTCGGCCTTTCAGTTATTTGTTTATTTCTTCAGGTATTTTCCCGGGGTCATTCGGGCTCAACTTTGCTGGGGGTGCGACTTTGGTTTTGCAGCTGCGCTATCTCTGCCTGCTGAGCTGGTATCATTTCGAAGATCAATAGTAGACTGACCCCACCCCATCACCTTCGCCTTCGGTTGCTCCCTGAGTCGTTGATCGGGCTTCTCCAGGAACGCTATTTTCAGGGTCAGTAGGACGGTTGGCGTCGATGGTCACATGTGAGTGAGAATCGAATGAGTCTACGACTGGGATCCCGTTGGGATCAGCAAGGGGCACCTCATTGCTAGACAACAAATTATTATTTTTGCCATGATGGCCAGAACAATCCTCAACGTTCAAGTGAGCGGACTGAGAATTTGACATTTTTTAGCTGACCTGAAATTGATACCTTAAAGAACAAATTTAAAATAGAGTGTGTTCTGGAGATTTGTATTAAACCACCACTATTATCCTTAGCCCCAGGGTAGGGTCCAAACTCTTTAGTCTTAAAATGGATAATAATTAAATTTGTACACCGTATTAAGGATATGTGGATTGATTCAATATATGTAATCAAGAATGTTAGTTAAGAGAATGAAAGATAAGATGAATAATCAAACCAGTTGCAATGTTATGGCCCAGCTTGAACTTGGGTTGGACAATATTTTTGCCTCGATCGAACACTCGGTTTGGAGCCAATAGGGAATGAATAACAAACAGTAAAGTAAGAGCTTTTCTATAGCTAGAGAGTAGGGAAAATGAAATTATATTTCCTTGGTATGCGTGTTATAATGTTTTCAATATATAAAAACTACCCCGTTTATATAGTAGGAGAGTTTAACCCCTAGTACAATTTCAAGAAAAGGTAAAATATCCTCTTTCTCGTTATTCACTGATCTGACGATAAATATGGGCCGAGATCTACGTTGTGATATCTGATGGGGTGCGGATACCGTGACCCTCTGTTGGTTGTGTGTTATCGTATTTTCAGAGGTCTTGGAGCTCGTTCCGGGATCACAAAAGTAAATTCTTGTCAAGCCTGGTGGCAACCTCCCCGTTCAGACTTTAATACGAGGCATCCCGGCTTCGATTCTGACCCCATATAATCATGTCATTTCTTCGTTTGACCCGCCGAAATGTCAAGGTGCCGGTTAACCCAATTTTACCCGTATACACAAGTAGAGTTAAAAGAATATTCGTATTTAACAGGTGTAATATAATGTTACGACCCAAACTACCCTATCGTGATGGCGCCTATCATAGTACTAGGCAAGCTGATACATTTCCAAAACCAATCAATGTTTTCATTCTTAAAATAAAATTAAAGCTATTTAACAATAAACCTTCATAAAGTGTTTAAACAAAAACAACAGTGCGGAAAGAAAACCCGACATCGGGGTGTCACTAGTCATAAACATCTACTAAGAACTATCCAATAATACTAACACAAATACAGTATGGAAACCAAATAATAACATCTATAGGAAGATATGAGGGAGAAGATAAGGGATGCGATCTCCATGCATCTACCTTGCTAACTCCAATAGATCCACGACGGATGAAATCAACACTTACTAGCACATACAACAATCCCTGGAAATGCACACAAGGTGCAGGGAGTAATGTGAGTACGCCAACTCAGTAAGTAATAAAAGTAAATAAAGGCTTAGCAGTAGTGACGAGCAATAAAACATATATAGTTCATATCATGAAATCTCAGTAGAACACATCAGGCTTTTAAAATTAGGGTTTTGAATCAACTCAGCTCATTTAAACCCAGTTTCAGTAAAACCATTTAAAACATCTTTCAATAATTTCAAACAAAGTGGTAATTGTAACTATAGTTGAGTAAATTAGGTCTCTCACGTTAGAGAGCTCTGGCGATAGGCGAAAAGGAGAAGAAAACTGCGATCAGCTCTCGGGAGAACAACCATGGCCGCTCCGGCCGGTGACTAGCCTCCCTCGACGGCTGGGATGCCTTCCGAACACCCCCCATAGTCCCCAAGTCCACAAACCAAACAAAAACTCCACTGTACTATTCTCAAATTTTTAAACCAGCCACGCTTAATGCTTCAACCAGTTAAAACCCTAGTTCTAGCGTGGTTATTGAACCAGTACCCTCTCGACGTGCAACTGTTGTCAATGACGAGCCCATGGTAAAGTTTACAGAGGCGGAGGTTGAGCGCATGAACATAATTTAAGGTCTTCAATATGCTGTGGTATATAAATTCAGTTATGGATGGCCTGAACTTGCTGAGTTACGTAAAATTGTTCCTGCCTAGTGTGGGATCAAAGGTGATTGTACTATTGGTTATCTTCGTGATAGACATATATTGATAGGGGACACTGTGGTAAGATTACATTAATTTTATGTCAAAAAGCGTGTATTATGTGAAAGGAAAAAATGGATATGATTATCAACTAAGAACACTGTTGTATGATGCTAAGTTTAAGGTGGGGGAGGAAACTCCCAAGGTGATGGCATGGATCTCATTCCCTAATCTTCTTCCTACTTAGTTTGTTCAAGAATGCTTGTTTTCATTAGCTTCAGTTGTGGGGAAGCCGTTACATTTAGATATGGCTACAATTAATAAAATACAACCAAGTTATGCAAGGGTTAAAGTTCTTGTCGATATTTTAGCTAACTTACCAAAGAAAGTACGTATGGGCATTGAGAATGAGACTAATGGGGAAGTACGTACTAAATGGGTAAAGATCAATTATGATTATTTACCTAAATATTGCAAGACATGCAAAATACAAGGACATGATGAATTTGAGTGTTGGCGAGTCCATCCTGAATTAATGGAAAACAAAAGAAATAACTATCAAGGTGATACTGATGTTCAAGGAGGGCAGATTGTTGAAGTAGCTGGGCAGAAAAATAATGCTAAGAATAAGCAACCTATTATGATTCTTGCTAGTGGAAAAGTGGTTGGTAATACTGGTGAACAATGAAAAGAGGTAAGGATAATGGGTGAAGATTATGGATAAACAAGGTGAGAAGCAAGGAGTTACTGGAAAGGAAATTTTTCCAGTGGATCAAGGTGCAATTCAACATGTTTCAGGGGAAAAAGGACTCCTCAACAGGTTAAAACAATCAACAAATATGCAGTTCTAGAGATGGACGAGGATGACCAGGATAATAACAATGGACTGGCGTTAGTGGCTCAAAGTTCTATTCCTAATCCTAATGGGAATGGCGGTACAAGATCAACTACAAAACCAAAATCACCTGGGAGAGCATTGAATGCAACTGCTCCATCTTTTACTCCTAACACAACTGGGATTGGAGCAAATATAAATAGATATATAGTAGGTAATACTCAGAAGGAGAAGGCGTCAGAATAAACAACACAATGGGTGACTAGGAATTTTGGAGCTAACAATGTGACAACAAATCAATTGTACGAGGAAATTCCATCGCAATCATTTGACACAAAAGCTATTGAAGAGCATGATAATTATCAATACAAAGTAAAGTTCATTGAAGGAAAACTATGGAGTGAACAAGAAGAAGAACATTCTGAGGAGGAAGATGAAGAATTAATAATAGATGATGAACATAATGATCAAGTTGAAGAGGATGATCAAGGGGAGGAGGAACAAAGTGTAAATGACAACAATGAACAAAGGAGGGTGCAACAAGGAGACAAAAGTTCAAGTGTGAAAAAAAGCAATCAAGGGATGAAACTACTGCTCAGAATTTGCAATTGGCAAGCCTTATTAAAAGTCCTAATCCTAAACCATTGTTAAATCCTAACCCTGACCCTAATGCTAAATTAAAAACTCAACAACCCATTGGAAATCCTATTGATCTAGGTGATGCAAATAAAGAAGGCTAGCTTCATGTTGAGCCAAACGTTAGACATCTTGAAGGTAACAATGAAGGGGAGCTAATATCACATGCCAATGATAAAAAGGATGAGACCACTGCACGGTCATATGATCCAGTAGACATAATTGGTCAAGTTGACAAAGATAATGTGACCAAAAAGGTGATCCCTAGAACTACCAACAGTCAGATTGCAACTAAAGGTAGACAAGTGGAGGGTGAGGAGAACCAGGTGAATAAAGGAATGGACATGGATGCAGAATTAACAACATAGAAGTTCATGCATGTGGCTAGGCAAGGTGATATATCTCCTAGACAAATGGAGAAGGGCAGATCAGCATGTCAAGGAAAAAGAAAACAGTCTAAGGAGGCTCCTAGTGTTCAAGCACCTGAGGTTCAAACGAGAAGGACAATTTCCAAATCAATCAATTAAATATGCATGCTATGATTTGAAATATTCGATTAGTTAATACTAAAAGAGCCTTTGAAAGACTCATCACAATGCATAGAAGACACAAGTTTCAGTTCATAGGATCGATGGAACCAAAACAACAAGGAAGAAAACTGGATAAATATAGGAGGAGAATTGATTTTCCGTTGGCAATTAAAAACGTCTCCAATAAAATTTGCGCATTCTTTGATGAGAAGTATGAAGTTACGGTAGTTATGGATATGGTTAAACAATTAACATTGAAAATTATTGATATAGAAGATCAACGTGAGTTCTTTCTTACTCTTGTATATGCGAAATGTGATGCAATTGAAAGGATTCAATTGTGGGACTCATTATATGCTTTGGCTAGTGATATGAATCTTCCATGGCTTGTTGGTGGTGATTTCAATATCATCTTGGACGAGGAAGAGAAATTTGGTGGATTGTCGGTACATATTAATGAAGTCGATGATTTTAGACATTGGGTTAACACTTGCAATCTATTTGATCTTGGTTTTAAGGGGAGTATTTATACATGGTAGAATGGAAGAGCTGAATAAGATTGCATATTCAAGAGGCTAGATAGATATTTGACTAATGTTGAATTCCAGAATTTGTGGCTTGGGTTGGAGATTGAGCATATGACAAAAATAGGGTCTGATCATAGCCCATTATTAATCACTTTAAAGTCAGAAGTTGCCCCTATTAGGAAGCCCTTCAGATTCTTAAATTTCTGGATTAAAAATGAATCATTCAAGGCAGTAGTGCAAGAGAATTGGCATGCAGATTTTCACGCTAATCCACTCACATAATTCAATCATAAATTGAAGAAGTTAAAGAGATCTTTATCAACATGGAGCAAGGCTACATATGGAGATATATTTCAGAAGATAAGCAGTATTGAAGAAGTTGTGAAAGTACATGAAACGCAGTAGTATTAAGTCCCTCGTTGGAGAATAGAGAAATACTTCATAAAGTGCTAGCCAAGATGTTCAAATATATGGCATTAGAGGAGGAATTTTTGAAGCAAAAATCAGGTATGCAATGATTTCAAGATAGAGACAAAAACACGAAATTCTTTCATGTTCAAGTTAGAGGAAGAAGGAAGCAACTACAACTAAAAAGAATACAATCCATAGAGGGACAGTGGCTAGAAGAAAATGAGGAAATTGCAAAGGAAGCAGTGAGGTTATTTTC
The DNA here is from genome assembly GCA_005239505.1 of Nicotiana paniculata. Lineage (NCBI taxonomy): Eukaryota > Viridiplantae > Streptophyta > Magnoliopsida > Solanales > Solanaceae > Nicotiana > Nicotiana paniculata. Next base: position 5,393 of record ML329502.1, on the reverse strand, counting down.
AGCTCAATTCAATGAAGAATCTGTGCCCAGTAACTTTGGAATGCTAGATCATATTCCTCACATGCTAAATGAGGAACAGAACAGTGAACTTATTAAGCAACCAATGCATGGAGAAGTAAAGAAGGAAGTGTTCGAGTTAAATGGGGAAAGCACTGGAAGACCGGATGGTTTCAATGGTAGTTTCTTTCATTCTTGTTGGGATATCATAGGAGATGATGTGGTTGATATGATAAAGGATTTTTTCAATGGGAAAGATCTACCTAGGTTTGTAACTCATACAAACTTAGTATTATTGCCAAAAAAGAAAGAAGTGATGACTTTCTCAGATATGAGGCCAATAAGCCTTAGTAACTTCATCAACAAGGTGTTTTCTAGAGTTATTCATGAGAGGTTAGCTGGCAATCTTCCTAGTCTTATTTTAAATGAACAAGCAAGATTTGTGCAAGGAAGAAGTATTGTAGAAAATGTATTGCTTACACAGAAAATAATTACAGACATGAGGCTAAGAACTAAAGCAGGTCCTAATGTTGTGATCAAGCTAGACATGATGAAGGCATATGATAGATTATCTTGGTTATTTTTAACCAAAGTACTAAGGAAAATGGAATTTGAAGAAAGGTTTATAGGGATGGTGTATGGAATCATTTCCAATAATTGGTACTCGGTTCTTATCAATGGGCAGTCTCATGGGTTTTCAAATCTATGAGGGGAGTAAAGCAAGGTGATCCTCTATCACCTACTTTGTTCATTCTTGTGGTAGAGGCATTAGCTAGAGGTTTAAATTCACTTCATTTTAATTTATACTTCTGTGGTTATGGATTGCCTAAGTGGAGTCCCAAGATAAATCATTTATCTTATGCGGATGATACAATCATATTTTCATCATCCGATGCTACTTCATTACAATTGATCATGGAGGTGATATACTCTTATGAAGCTGCATCGGGACAGAAAGTTAACAAGGCTAAATCGGCAGTATATCTACATCATTTGACTAATTAAGAGGTGATAACAAAATTTGAGAGAATAACAGGGATTGAGAGACAATATTTTCCCTTCATATATCTTGGATGACCTATCTTCTATTCAAGGAGAATGATGGATTATTATCAAGGACTTATCACTAAAGTCCTTGATAAGTTACAATCATGGAAGGGGAAACCAACCTACCACCCCACACTTTAACTTTTCCATATTCCATTACTTTTTCAGTGCTTACGAGAGGTGACAAGGTTCAAATAGATGATTGATTCAAACAAAGGGATACATCTTGTAATGTGGTTGCCAAAGAAACAGGATTATAGGCTCAACGGGTTTAACTACGATACATAACAATTAGGAGGGTAAAATATAGATAGCTGGCTCAACAAAGAAATGCCTATATCACTTCTAAGACTGAACAAAACTTCTATTTCGCTTTGCACACACATGGGGCAAGTTCTAGACATCAAATGCAATGCACAGAATAGCGTACAAACCTCACACATACATGGCACATAACTCACTCAGGATTGGATCTATCACGACACTCCAGTCAAAGCAGTTAAGCAAATCTTACGAATTCCTGATTTACGGTATTTATTCTGGAGTCAAACAATTGAGCCTAAGCGTCACAACCAAAGTACTGACTATTCTCAAGGCATTAGCACGTTTCGAGATATTGCTTCCTAATCCTAAAAAAATTAAAAACTACCTACACCCGGTTCAATTAAAAACCCTTGAAAAAGAACCCTGGTCCAAAGAAAAACCAAGGGGAATTACTACATTACTTAAAACAAAAATATCTTTTTGGTATTTTATTTAGACTTACTTCCTTCAAGAAAACTGTCTAGGAGATCCATCGTCAGGAAGAGTCCACATATTTCTAATTTTTTATTTTTTTATTTTTTTTTCTGTTTTTGTTCTACTTTAAAAATAAAAACTTACCAACAAGAAAAACTAAAACTACTAATAAGAACTACTTATTAACAAGAAAACTTACTAACAAGAAAGCACACTAAACACAACAAATATATACAAAAACTACTAATAAAAACTACTTATTAACAAGAAAACTTACTAACAAGAAAGCACACTAAACACAACAAATATATACAACACCCCCACACTTAAATCCTGCAGTGTCCTCAGTGCATCACATATAGACAAAACAAGAAATAAAAGTAAGGTGTAAGAAACTCCCTGGTCCAATAGTAACGACATCTTTTCCATTACTCTCGCTTTCATGCTCCTTTGAGCCCATGCTTTAATCATTTTATGCCTCCACTTTGAACTTATGAATTGAACCCCAATTTTTGATTCTGCTTTATGATCATGCTCATGGGGTGGTGGAACAAATCTGCTTGGCCCAATAAAACCATGTAATAATCTCCGCTTCTTGGCCTTTCGACAAAATGTATACTCCTTACTTTCTGGCAGGAAGAATTCAAGAATGTAGGTATCTTCTTCTTTGCCCTCAGCTCGTCAAGTGGTTCGGATAACTCTATTTGCATATCATCATCCCAGCACAATGCGAACAAATGGTTGGAGTGTGTACCAACATCCTCAACAACACTGACACTAGATTCAACAATGTATGTATTATCGATGTCCTGAGTTAAATCTAGTATCTTTTCTATCACATCGGCATCCTCCGATTTCAGTTCCAACCTGGGTGGTTCTTCATTAGATGGCTCGGCCGGCGGGTTCTCACTTCTCTCTAAATGTAATGAATCAAACTCAAGAGCCTGTTTCCATTCCTCTTTTTCCTCAAGTGCTAAAACCCAATCTGCTAGTTCTTCACCATTCATATCATCCAGATTCATGAAACATTCATCCAAAGGGTCCCCAACAGTCAGGAAAGCATCATATTTTTCTAGGATCACATTCACAGCATCAATAAGAGAGTAGTTGGCGAACTCACTGGGTCGCCTCATAGACTTCTGCACATTGAAAGTGATTTCTTCATCATTGAGACTCATCTTAAGTTCACCAGTCTCAAAATCAATAAGGCCTTGCCTGTGGCCAAAAATGGCCTTCCCAAGATTATGGGAATTTCCTCATCCACCTTGCAGTCTAATATCACAAAATCAGCAGGAAATACAAACTTCCCCACTTGAACCAAGACATCATCTAGTATACTCGACGGTCTCTTCAGCGTCCTATCAGCAAGTTGCAGCAGCATGGAAGTGGGCTTGGCTCTACCAATCCCCAGTCTTTTATATATGGCCAGCGGCATCAGATTGATGCTGGCCCCCAAGCCACATAGAGCTTTAGCGAAAGAGAAGTTGCCAATGGTACAAGGAATTGTAAAACTCACTGGGTCAGACAACTTTTCAGCAATAGGATGTGTCACCACCGCACTACAAGTCTGAGTAAGGGTGACAGTAGCTAGATTTTGGAAGTCAACTTTTCTGGACATCAATTCCTTCATCATTTTAGCATACCCAGGCATTTCTTTCAATGCATCAATCAATGGAATATTTACCTGTATCAGATTTTGCATGTCCAAGAACTTTTTGTACTGTTCATCCTTTTGGTATTTAGCCAGCCTCTGAGGGAATGGAGATGGCGGTCTCTTTTTCCCAGTGATTTGGGAATGTCCTTTCTCAGCCACCACCTCAACTACCGGGTTGTGAGTCATCTCCACCTTTTTTTCAGTCTCATTCTGTGCACTAGGTTCTTCTTCACTAGGTTGCACTGCTGCCATGGTCAAGTTTGTTGAATCATCAAGTTCAATCGACATGGGTACCATTGTATCGGTCTGATTGCTCTCATGAGCTCTTTCCAGTTCAAAATTTAACTCTCTGCCACTGCAAAGAGTCACTGCCATCATCTGTCTTGGGACATGGTCAATAGGATTTACCTGAGTATCTGCAGGTAAAGTTCCAGGAGGACGACTGTTTACTGCCATAGATATCTGGCCCAACTGTATTTCAATATTTTTAATAGCTGCATCATGTACATCTACTCTTTCACTTCTTTTGGAATTTGACCAAATTACCTGCTGCATCATAGCTTCTAACCGCGAAAACCCATCTTCTTGCCCTCCCCCCTGTTGATGCTGAGGAGGGTAATATGATTGTTGCTGATTCTGATGGTTATAACCGTGTGGTCTCTGATATGGTGCTTCATTGACTTGTGGTCTCATGGTGCCCATATTTCCACTATTTTGCTGTTGGTGAGGTGGCCTATATGGTTGAACTTGTTGACCCCAGTTCTGCCCCCCTTTTCTCTGACGCTCATAATTTGTCACATAATTCATATTTTTNTGGCACCGAATGAACTACAGGAGTAATAGGTGCATTCCTTGTTGTCCATCCTGAATTCTGTGCCATCTTATCAAGTAGGATTTGACTCTCTCTCCACGTTTTTCTCAGGAATGCTCCACCAGCCGAAGCATCAACATTTGCTTTCACAGTATCAGCCAAACCCATGTAGAAATGCTTCCCCAACATTTGCTCTGGAATGCCATGATGTGGACAGATAAGCAACATGCTCTTAAATCTTTCTCATGTCTTTTGTAGTGTTTCAACTGGTTTCTGTCTGAAGCTCAAGATTTCATCAATTTGTTGAGCAGTCTTGTTGGGTGGATGAAACTTGTTCATGAACTGTTTAACTAACTCCTCCCATGTGGTAATGGAATTGATGGGGAGTGAGTTAATCCAAGTTTGGGCAGCACCAGTCACTGAGAATGGAAACAACAACAGTTTTATTGCCTCCTGAGTAACGTTAGGCTGCCTCTATGTTTTGCAGATTAACAGGAAGTTTTTCAAGTGCTGCTGGGGGTCTTTAATGTATGACCCTGAGCATAGACCTTTGTTCTGCAATAGGTGCAGCATATTATTGTTATCTGAAAGGACTCGGCCTGTATCTGAGGAACCAATATCGTTGTGGCCAAATTCTAAGCTGTAGGTTGTGCCTAGTCATATAAAGGAGCCTCTGCCCCTATTTGAGTGACTGAGTCTACCACATCATCCCCATGATTGCTCCGGTTATGTGCATCTTCCATGTCGGTTTCAATTTGTTCAATTGCTGGTTGATATTTGCTTTTCCGATTGGTTCGGTTTATGGCCCTGAAAACTTTCTTGGGGTATGATAAGACTTCAATTACTACACCAGTCCTCGATGAGTTTTTAGGCATGCACCTGCAACACGTTAGCAAACGTTAAAATTTCAATGTGAAAACGAAAATTTGAAGACAATTGACTATATTTCAGAATTTTGTATTTCTTCCAACTCAATTGATAATACCGTTAATTCCCCGGCAACGGTGCCGAAATTTGATCACGCCCAACTATGTCTAATAAAAGACTAAACGGCCGTTGCAAATATAATCTGGGGTATTATGCCCATAGTCGATCCCACAGGGAATTAACGTATCAATCAAGTCTTTAGAATACGCAACTTTTACT
>ML329501.1:0-11626 GCA_005239505.1 Nicotiana paniculata | reverse complement strand
AAGAGGACATAACTACCCATGTTGAAGGGTTTCTTAGTGTTTACACTTACCTTTTCATGTTGGTCCCCCTTGACCCTCTCATTGTCAACTTCTGTCGTCAATACCAAATACCCCTAGGCAAAATCCATCTCTCATTTTGGCGAATAGTCATCCTGCTCCGATTTTGAGCAAAGTCGAGGGGATTTCTTTCACCCTCGACCACCTCATTAGATTGTACAACCCTCGTCTCTATCGAGGCGGGTTGATTAAACTCCAGCATCGAGCTACTAAGGTGTTGTTATCGAGCATCGACGAGGACAAAGATCGAGGCTGGATGGGAAGGTTCATTCGAGTGAGGACCTCCGACCTAATCCAAGCAGAGAAGATGCCATTTCCTAAGAAATGGAACATGAAGCGTAAGTATTATCTAACTGCTATTTTCCATGCTCTATTTCATTCTTTTGCTTTTCTCATTAATGCCTTCTTTTACGATGTAGCGATTTCTTGGATGCCCCGTGCGATCCCGGACCTTGAGAGGTGGGTACGGAACCTTGCCTCGACCTCGTCATACGCCGAGCTCCATTGGCGTGATTTAGCAAAAGGCCGATGGGAGGCCAAGAATCACGGTAAGCCCTTTTTTTCAATATATCTGGTAATTCGATTGATGTCCTTCGTGGACTTATTCAATTTTCTCGTGTGTAGGCCTATGCAAGTATGCGGTCATGAGGCCCCCCGTTGGCGAGGAAGAGACTTCGGCCCCGGTTTCGAAACCGGCGAAGGACAATAAGAGGAAGAGGGCCTCGACCTCCGGGGTACCAGAGCCCAGAAAAAACATTGCTCGTAAGTTGAAGACGGACACTGTTTCCCTCCCTGTGGATGTACCTCAGCAGATAAGGGAGGAAGAACAAGAAGAATAAGAAGAAGACGCTTCGTAAAAGTAGCCCGAGTGTAGAAACCCATCTAGGCCCCGAAGGCCGCTGAATCGGTGGTGGTTGATGATGTCCTGCATTTAATTGAGGGGTTCCTGGAGAAGGACTCGAGCACAATCCTCGAGTGGTCTGAGATCGAGGTTTCCCCCCAACGAAGTGAACAAACAGCGGGCATGTCTGAGGGGACCGGTCCTGAAACCCCTCGAATTGAAAAGAATTCCCCAAGTGACTCACTTGGGACAATAGTAATCGGGGACTCGCCTACTCTCCCTGCCTTTTTTGAAGAGGCAATTCGGGATGCTCAAGCTTTGAGGACCCTAGAGGTAGACGGAGTCCCCGGAGGGGAGGATCCCTTTCGATATTTCTTTATAGGGGTCGAAGATTCTTCCGACCGAGATGATGCATCCAGCCTCTTCGATGAGGCTCAAGGAATCTTGAACCAGGTAAGTTTTAATTCCTTTGTTGATGTTTTATTCCTCCATCTTCTATCCAAGTCCCTTTCTTTTCCATACAGGCTTTGGCACTTCATCAGGAGGCTTTTTCCAAGTCCCGAGCTTATCTGAGCCGAGCCAATGTAAGGCCGACCTCCAAAGGCTTTCGGAGGAAAGGAAAGCCCTCAAACTTCTCTGCGGGAAAAAAGATGAGGCGATCAAGGACCTCCGAGCCGAATTGGCTTAGGCTCACAAGGATTAGACCGACCTGATCGAGCAGATAATGATACTCTTAAAAGCTCAAGGGCATTATTTGAGAATGGAAGCTAATATTTCAATATCACAACTGCAGCAAAATATTGAGAGGATTGAGAAGTTCTGCGAGGAGATCAATACGATGAAGGCAGAGTCCTACGGGTGGAAAGAAGACATGGACTACCTTGCTGCAGAAAAAGAGGCTGCTCGAGCCCAATTGTCATCGGTCGAAAGCGAGCTTTGAGGCATGAAGGAGAAAAGCTTAGCTCAGGCAAATAAGATAGAGGAGCTCGAGGCTCGGTTGGCTTTCGAACTCGCAAAGGCCAAATTTGAGGCCGAAAAGGCAAAGACTGAGGCTGAGGCAATCGTGTCCATCTATCGGGTCGATGTTGAAGCCGCTCATGTCCAAGAAAGAGAGGCTACCGAGACTGCTCAAACTCGAGCACATTGGATTTCTAAACTAGCCAAATTCCAATCTCGGAGGGAAACCCTCGATGAGATCCATGCTCGAGGTTTCGATCTTACCGAGGAGATAGCAAAAGCAAAAGAGCATGAAGCTGATGCTAAAGCGTTGGCCTCCTCTGATGATGACGACAATGATGATGATAACGACAACAAAAGTGAGTCTGAAAAGAGGGAGGACCTCGGTGAGGAAGCTGCCCCCGAGAATAGTTAGGAGCCTTAGTATTTTTCCCTTTCTTTTATCTTTTGTGTAGGACCCCCAATCGATATTTTTTAAATATCTTCATATATATAATACATTTCCCTTTTGATATTTATCTCGACTTTTGCCTTGTGAAAATTCTGATTCGCTTATGCTTTCTGAAAATTTTGATTCAGTTCATGCCTTGTGAAAATTTTGATTCACTTATGCCTTGTGAAAATTTTGTTCGTAAATTTGAAACTTAGGCAACTTGATCGAAGTCAGACTAATATAGTCTTTGTAGTCGAGTGAGTATTTTCTCAAACTCGAAGTAGGAAGACCCTTAGGTTTTAGTTGAGTGAGGATGACTTCTCGAACTCAAAAAAATATAACAGCCCTTAGGCTCTTGAATTGGGCCGATATGGCCTCAAAAGAGTGGCATTTTCCCTTTTCAGCTTAAAAGGTTAATCATATGAAAAATTGTCATTCCTTAGCACGAAATAAGTTTGTACCCGTTAGGTTCTTCCTGGTTTAGTGTTATCAAAACCCTTTGCTTTTTTGTGACTTAGCACAATTTTGTTCAGTACAAAATTGTTCGAGGGCGCGAACAGTTCGATACCCCTTAGGGTTTTTTGAGGGCTGACGTTGTCGAAACCCTTTTGTTAGTTTGATAAGGCTAATCTTTTTAACCGGTTTATAAAAGTATTCGAAGGCCTGTTTTCATTACGGAATTCGGACGTCTCCGAACCGTGTTAGTTTGGCCATAGCCTTAGGATTTGCCTCTTGGGCTTATTTTCCGATTATACTTCGAACTTATTCAAAGTGTTAGTCCCCGAGTGGGGTGGCCTTGGCCTATAAAATCGAGGATTGCCTTTTTAAGGGCTTGAGTAACCCACATGGACACGGTTCATTTGACCGTTTGGCCCTTTAAAAAATTTACCTATCGAGACCATGTTGACACGAAGTATTTTCCTTGTAATCATCCGAGGGTGACGCCCTCCAGTATTCGAGGTTGATTTTAAAGAAACCTCGCATACTATTGAATTGCTCTAAGTTAGCACGAACAATGGCTGTCTCGTTAAAACCTCACCAGAAAAACCCATTTGGAATAAAAATCAGTCTAAGGGAAAAAGAGTGCAACGCGTGCTTTCAGACCTACGGACTTCATGTTTGGAGAAAACTTCGATATCTTCTACTGAACACCTGCAACAAGTTAGTATAAAATATAAATGAAAATAGAGAAAGTCATACCCCAGCAATAATATCGTTTGAGGAGTGATAGTTCCAATTATTTCGTAACGGATCGCCATTCATCGTGCCAAGTTTGTAGGATCCTTTATCGACGATATCGAGGACCTGATATGGTCCCTCCCAATTAGGGCCAAGTTTTCTTTCATTTGGATCTCGAGTATTGAGGGTGACTTTTCTCAGAATTAAGTCCCTGGTTCTAAAGTGTTGAAGATTGGCTTTTCGGTTGTAGTACCTTTCGATCCACTGCTTCTTTGCGGCCATTCAAACGAGGGCGGCTTTCCATTTTTCATCTAGCAATTCGAGGTTTGTATTCATAGCCTCGTGATTTGACTCTTCCATTGCATATTAAAACCTGATGCTAGGTTCCCCCACTTCGACCGAGATCAGAGCTTCGGTGCCATATACTAAAACGGATGGTGTTTCCCCCGTACTGGATTTTGACGTTGTTCGATATTCCCAGAGGACCTCGGGCAATATTTCTCTCCATTTTCCCTTAGAGTCATTCAATCTTTTCTTTAGATTTTTAATGATGGTCTTGTTCGTCCACTAGGGTGATATGGCATCGACAAGATCCTTTTTATTTTGTGGTCTTCGAGAAACTTTTTTACTTTGCTGCCGATGAATTTCTTTCCATTGTCTCATACGATCTCGGTAGGCATCCCGAACTGGCATATAATGTGGTCCCAAATGAAGTCTATAACTTCTTTTTCTCTGACTTTCTCGAAGGCATGTTCTTCAGCCTACTTAGAAAAATAGTCAGTCATAAATAAAATAAATTTAGCTTTACCTAGTTCCGATGGCAGAGGGTCGACGATATCCATTCCCCATTTCATGAATGACCATGGGTATAGGACATAATGGAGTTATTCTCCGGGTTAGTGGATCATCGACGCATATCTTTCACACTTTTCGCACTTTCAAACGAATTCATTAATATCATTTTCCATATTAGCCCAATAGTATCCCGCTCTGATGACTTTGTGAACCAACGATTCGGCACCAGAATGATTTTCTCAAGTGCCCTCATGAATTTTTTGTAGAACGTAATTGGTGTCTCCGGGACCCAAACATATTGACAATGGTCCATCAAACATCCTTCTGTATAGTGTTCCATCTTTGGCCAATGTGAATCGTGCGACCTTTGTTCGTAGAGTCCTTGATTCTTTAGGTCCGATGGGAGCTTCTCGTTTTTTAGGTACTCGATATATTTATTCCTCCAACCCCAGGTTAGGCTCGTGGATTTTATTTCGGCGTGGACTTCTTCGATCACTGACTTTGAAAGTTGTATGACAGTCTCCGAGCTAATTTCATCGTCTTCGACTGATGACCCCAAATTTGCAAGGGCATCGGCCTCGTTGTTTTGTTCTCGAGGTACATGTTGTAGGGTCCATTCTTTAAACTGATGTAGTGTTACCTGTAGATTATCCAAGTACCTCTGCATTTTATCTTCTTGAACCTCGAAGTTTCTGCTGACTTGGTTTACCACAAGTAGGGAGTCGCATTTGGCCTCGATGACCTCCGCTCCCAAACTCTTAGCTAGCTCGAGACCTGCAATCATGGCCTCATACCCAGCCTCATTGTTAGTCAAATTAGATGTTTTGATAGACTATCTAATTGTATTGCCCGTGGGCGGCTTCAAAATGATGCCTATCTCGGACCCCTTCACGTTCGAAGCGTCGTCTGTGAAAAGTGTCCACACCCCCGAAGATGTACCCATTTTTAATAACAGTTCCTTTTCGACCTCGGGTACGAGGGCTGTCGTGAAGTCCACGAAGTTTGCTAAGATTTGAGACTTGATGGCCGTTCAGGGTTGATACTTGATATCATAACCACTGATTTCGATGGACCATTTGACCAATCAGCCCGAGAGTTCGAGCTTATGCAAAACATTGCGAAGAGGATAAGTGGTCACCACACAAATTGGATGACACCGAAAATATGGTTTTAATTTCCTAGAGGCGCTTATTAGAGAAAGCGTTAATTTTTCTAAGTGTGGGTACCGAGTCTCAGCCTCACCCATAGTTCGACTAACATAGTAAATAGGAAATTGCATACCTTGTTCCTCTCGAACTAGGACCCCACTTACCGCGACTTCCGAGACTGCTAAGTATAAGTAGAGTTGCTTGTCCGCTTTCAAAGTATGGAGGAGTGGTGGGATCGAGAGGTACCACTTTAATTCTTCCAATGTTTGTTTGCATTCTAGGTTCCAAGAAAAACAGTTCTTCTTTTTGAGCAGTGAGAAGAACCTATGACTTTGATTTGAAGACCTCGAGATAAACCAGCCTAGGGCGTCTATCCACCCTGTTAATCTTTGTATGGCTTTAACGCCGTCCACGACTATGATTTCTTTGATTGCCTTGATTTTATCGGGGTTGATACCAATCCCCTGATTTGACACCATAAAGCCAAGGAACTTGCCCGAACCGACCCCGGATGCATATTTCTCCGGATTGAGCTTCATGTTGTATTTTCTCAATATGTTGAAGGTTTCCTGCAAATGTGTTAAATGGTCCTCTGCGTGCAGAGACTTAACTAGCATATCGTCAATATAGACCTCCATTTATTTACCTATTTGTTCTTCGAACATTCAGTTCACTAGGCTTTGGCAAGTAGAACCAGCATTTTTTTAGCCCAAACGGCATTACATTATAACAATAGGTGCCATACTTAGTGATGAACAAAGTCTTTCCTTGATCCTCCGGGTTCATTTGAATTTGATTGTACCCGGAGTAGGTGTCGAGAAAATTAAGGATCTCGTGACCGGACTTGGCATCGATCATGCGATCGATATTCGACAGAGGAAAAGAATCTTTGGGACATGCTTTGTTTAAATCTTTATAGTCTACGCACATTCTAAGTTTGTTCTCTTTTTTAGGGTCTACGACTACGTTTGCTAACTATTTGGGATACTTTACTTCCTGAATGGATCCTATTTTTAGAAGTTTGGTTACCTCGTCCTCGATGAATGCATGTTTTACCTCGGACTGGGGCCTTCTCGTTTGCTTTACCGGTCTGAACTTCGGGTTCAGGATCAATCAATGTGTTGCGATCTCCGGTGGGATCCTGTCATATCTAAACGGGACCAAGAAAAAAAATCCATATTATCGATAAGAAATTTAATAAGTTCTTACTTGAGTTCGGGGGTCAGCCCCGTGCCAAGGTATACCTTTCGTTCGGGTAGATACTCGATCAGTATGACTTGTTCCAGCTCTTCGACTGTTGATTTGGTGGCATCAGAATCCTCGGGGATTATGAAGGATCCAGTAGTCATCGTCCTCGTCCATTCCTTGCTTCTCCGAATGAGTCGAGGCTGGTGGTGGTGGTTGCTATTTAGCTTCCTGTTTTTTCTTGGGCTCGATCCTTTTGTCAATGAAAGCACCGACATAGGTAATATTTCTTTTGCAGTATGTTATTCCCCATATACTGTTTTTACTCCATCCGACATCTGGAATCTTAGCATTTGGTGAAGGGTTGAAGGGACTGCCCTTATATTGTGAATCCAAAGTCTTCCGAGTAGGGCGTTGTATCTCATATCGCCCTCGATTACATGGAACTTGGTTTCTTGAATAGTCCCAACTATGTTTACTGGTAAAATGATTTCACCTTTAGTTATTTCGCTTGCCATGTTGAAACCATTGAGAACCTGAGTTGCGGGTACGATCTGATTCTGTAAGCCGAGCTGTTCCAAGACCCTCGATCGAATAATATTGGCCGAGCTCCCTGGATCAATTAAAACACATTTAACTTGAATTTTATTCATAAGGATAGAGATTACCAAAGTGTCATTGTGGGGTTGTGATATCCTTTCTACTTCCTCATCATTGAATGATAAAGTGCCTTCTGGCACATAGTCTCGAGTTCATTTTTTCCTGGAGATTGATACTTTAGTGCGTTTGAACACGGGACCTTATGGAATATTGATCCCACCAATGATTATGTGACTCACATGATGTGGTTCTTCCTTCTCATTTTTCCAATTTGCGTCCCTGTCTCTGAAATGATTTTTAGCTCTGTCGCTCAAGAACTCTCGAAGGTGACCCTCTATTGAATAAATGAGCTACCTCTTTCCTTAGTTGTCTGCAGTCTTCGGTTCTGTGACCATGTGTACCATGGTACTTGCATATTTGATTGGGGTTTCTTTGGGATGGATAAGTCTGTAGGGGTCTAGGCCATCTAGTATCTTTGATTCTCCCAATAGTTGACACAATTCCTGATGCGTCGATGCTGAAGTTGTACTCCGATAATCGTGGTGCCTCTGTGGGATCGACATGTTTATTGAAACCACTTTTGCTCATGAGTCCTTGAGAGCTTTGTCCTCGATTATTCCTTCGATCAGTTTGGATGGGATTGCATCCTGGGTCGCTGTTTCTATGATCTGCGTTGTATGGTTGATATCGGTCTCTGTTCGCCCGAAGTTTTCTATCGATATCCATCTTATTTCTGTCGACGGTCCTTTTTGGATAAACGGAACTGGAAGGGGTTCCCACTTGATCATCCTCGACCCTGATCTTTGGCTGGTATCGATTATGTACATTGGACCAGGTTACCACCAGATATAAATTTTGCTTCAGTTGACGTGATGCCACCGAACTTCATTTTCAAACCTCGCGTAAAGGCTTGAACAACCCAATCGTCTATGACCAGTGGTAGTTCCATGCGTTCCATCTGGAATCGAGATACGAACTCCCTCAACATTTCGTTTTCTTTTTGTTTCACCTTGAAGAGGTCCGACTTCCTAGTCGCAATCTTTATTGCTCTAGCATGTGCCTTTACGAAAGAGTTTGCAAGCATGGCGAAGGAATCGATGGAATTAGGTGGTAGATTGTGATACCATATCATTGCCCCCTTCGATAGACTTTCTCCAAATTTCTTCAGCAGAACAGATTCGATCTCATCATATTGTAAATCATTTCCTTTTATAGCACATGTATAAGAGGTGACATGCTCATTTGGATCGGTGGTCCCATTGTACTTGGGTATTTTCGGCATACAAAATTTCTTCGGAATAGGCTTTGGAGCCCCACTTGGGGGGAAAAGATTCTGCACAAACTTCTTCGAGTTCATACCTTTTAAAATCAGTTGTGCTCCCGGTATTTGGTCGACTTGGGAGTTGTATGTCTCTACTTTCTTATCCTTTGCCTCGATTTTCTTTTCTCCCGATTTAATTCGTTTAGTGAGTTCATCGAGCATTTTTATAATGGTGGGATCAGTCCCCGATTCATTAATGTTCGACCTTTCCGTCACTGGCTCGGTCTTGTGGACGACTTCTGGTTCGACCCCACTCGGCGTTCGATACTGATTTTGTAGTTGTGCTATAGCGGCTTGCTGAGCCTGTAACATTTCGAATATCAATTGGAGGCTGACTCCACCATCTCCTCCGCCCTACGTACCTCGACCACCAGATCGTCCTTTCTTGTGTACGCTGCCTTCGAGATCAGCGCCCAAATTTGCATTTAAGGCAATATGTGAACTGACGTCGATGAGATTGGCAATTGGTGCTCCCTCGAGATCAGCTTGAGGCACCTCGATCCTTGGGACGACTATATTATCATTTTTCCCGTGAAATTCTAGGCCATTGTCACCATGTGTGGGTGTTGTTTGTGAGTCTGACCTGTTTTATCCTAAAAACAAAAACACTTACAAGAACAAGCGTAAAGTAGTGTCTGTTATCGGAATCAATATTAAGCAATCACTATTATCCTTAACCCCATGGTGGGCGCCAAACTGTTTACCCTTAAAATTGGATAACAATTAAACTTATAATGTGATTTTAAGGATATGTGATTTCACTCAACACCAATTGATAAAGATGAAGATAAATGACAGAATTGAATTATAAGCAAAACAAACCAGTGTTTAAACAACACTTAGCCCTCGAGTTGAAGTACTCTCGAACTGATCGGTGCAAGAATAGTTTCTATTGGTCTTTAAGCANGAGGGAAGTGAAATTTTGAATTAGTGCACTTTGTCCCTCATTGGAAGAAGGAAAGAAAATCTATGTGTATATATAGAGAAGCTCTTCTTCTAGCTCTTAAAGAGTTGAGAAGAAGGCAAGCCTCGCGCCGTCTTCATCATCGCTCGCTCAGCTCGGCTCGACTTCGGCTTCGGATTCGGATTCAGATTTGGATTTGGATTTGGTCAAAGATCGATTGATTGATTAATCTTTTTAGACAAAGGTCTGGTCCGTTTTTCTTTCCCAGATTATTTTAAATCCGTTTTTAATTTTCCTGCAATCTTCAAACCTGTTCCAACAGTTATGGCTGTTCTGAAAGGTTGCGACACCTTTTCAGAAACAGTACCAAATTGGCTATAAATATGCCTTGAATCCCAGAATCTTTACTTACTAAATTTTTTGATCTTCTTCTTCTTCTTCTGCACAAAAGTATTCCAGTGTTTTTTACGACCATCAAGTGGTTCCCTGATCACCGGATTTTTTGGTACCGATACGCTGGTGAGTTAAATCGTTTTATCCTGGGAGGATATATTCCAAAACCTCGGGCACTTGAGGGGAATAAATTCCTTAAGGACACACTGTGTATTCAGTGGGCTCGGTTTATTCTTATATTAATTTTCCATAGAAAAGCTAAGGATGCCTAGACTAGCGCGCCCGCGTTCAGCACGCGCTAGTCAGGTTTCTCACTGTCCCTGGTAAATTCCACTAGTGCGGCCGCGCTAGAGCCCGCACTAGTGAGGTTTCTCACTGTTTCTGTATTTTCAGAAATTTTATTGTTTTATATTACTGCAATACAGATTACTAACAATTTTGAGGAAATTATTTTTTTTTATTTTTTGTATTCTGTTTGTGGAGATTAAAACCTGTGTGTTTTCTACTCGTTCTAAATTTTATTATTCTGATTTGAAGATATAAAACTTTATCAGAGTTTTGAAATTCAGAAAACGATTTGAAGAACATAAAAACTTCATCATTTTCTGTGAAACAGTATATAAAAACTTCAGTTTTTATTTATTATACATATTATTTATTGTTGATTACAGTATTGTTTAATGTTCTGGTTTTGCCGATTATTGAACTCTTCTGTTGTTGACTATGAGAAATGGCAATTGATAATGAAAATTCTTCTGCGACTGTTGTGGCAACGTCGATATCCTCGTCAAGCCGGACTACTGTTCCAGCGGCAGAAAAATCGGGGAAATTTTCTGGAGCTAACTTCAAAGGATGGCAGCAAAGGGTGTTCTTATGGCTTACCACACTTGGTATGCATAAATTCACTAGTGAAGAAACTCCAGTGCTTGTTGCGGACATGCCCGACAACGAGAAGTTCAAGATTGTTGAAGCATGGAAGAAGACATATTTTCTTTGCAAAGGTTATATCCTAAGTGCTTTAGAGGATGACTTGTACAATGTGTACAGTGCGATGAATACTTCGAAAGAATTATGGGACGCACTTGAGAAGAAGTACAAGACGGAAGATGCATGCTTGAAGAAATTTGTGGATGCCAAGTTTCTAGACTATAAAATGATAGACAACAAAACTGTGGGAACCCAAGTTCAGGAGCTTCAACTTATTTTTCACGACCTTATTGTTGAAGGTATGGTCGTGAATGAAGCATTTCAAGTGGCTGCAATGATTGAAAAGTTGCCTCCTTCATGGAGAGATTTCAAGAACTATCTTAAGCACAAGCGCAAAGAAATGAAGTTGGAAGATCTTGTGATTCGTCTCAAGATTGAGGAAGACAACAAAACAGCCGAGAAGAAGTCTCGTGGAAATTCAACGATCATGGGAGATAATATCGTTGAGGAGACTACTTCAAAAAGTAAGAAGATGAAGAGATCTTCTGGACAGACTAAGAAGCAGAACAAAAAGAAATTCAAGGGCAACTGCCACAACTGTGGAAGAGTTAGTCACAAATCCCCTGATTGTCGTCTCCCGAAAAAGGATAAGAAGAAGGGACAAGCCAACATAGTGGAGAAGAATGATGACATTGATGATCTTTGTGCAATGCTTTCGGAATGCAACTTAGTTGGGAATCCAAAGGAGTGGTGGATTGACTCCGGAGCCACTCGACATGTTTTTGTTGTCAAAGAAGCATTTGCGACTTACTCTACTGCTGAACCCGAAGAAGAGATTTCCATGGAAAATAATTCAACAGCCAAGATTGAAGGTTATGGGAAGATA
>ML329499.1:0-80842 GCA_005239505.1 Nicotiana paniculata | reverse complement strand
CGTATATATGTATGTATATATATGTATATGGGATATGGGAAAGGTTATGGCGTTATATACGAAACACCATCTGATCAGATGGTATACATTGATGATTTGCCCACAATGACCAAGATGATATGTTGGGATGCCCTCAGAGGCTTAATGATATTATGTACGTACAGACCTATGAATTACATGACATTTGTAGGCATATGCATGACATTATAAATATTTCATGATCTACAGAGCTATCCAGACTTACAGGTTGATTATATGTGTCCTTAATTAATGTTGACTTATTATTACGTTTCAGTTCTGCCTTACATACTCAATACATTATTCGTACTGACGTCCTTTTGTTAGGGACGTTGCATTCATGCCTGCAGGTATAGATAATCAGTTTGGCGAGCCCTCATGGTAGACGAGAATTGCATTCAGCAAAGGATCGGTAAGACTCCACCTCATTCTGAGTGCAACCAAGTCTATGAGTCATCGTGTCAGAGTTTTACTATAGACTTTTGGGTAGGCCGGTACCCTGTTCCATTTGATGTCAGTAAATCTTAGAGGCTTTGCAGACAGATGTTCAGTTTGTACTGTATGTCAGAGGCCTTAACGGCCCATATGTATTCATGTTTTATGAACGATAGTTTATTGATACAATGTTGCCCACTTACAAGTTGTACATTACGAGTTCTAGCCATGTTGGCCCATGATAGCCACAAAGAAAATAAATGAGTTACAGAGTGGTTCGCTCGGGCCAATGCGGCACCGGGTGCCAGCCACGCCTCCCCGGGTTCGGGGCGTGATAAACTGGTATCAGAGCGGGTCATGTCCTAGGGATTCTACAAAATCGTGCCTAGTAGAGTCTCACTTATAGGTGTGTTTTGCGCCACATTTATGATTGAGAGGCTATAGGTCATTTAGAAAAATTTTCCCTTCTTTTGTTTTCGGATCGTGCCATAGAGCTGAGCCATAAGAAAGCAGTATGAAGCTTTCGCCAGATTTTGTATGCACTAGAGGTGCATGTATTACGGTAGAGATTTAATGCGTAATGTGAAAGGAAGGTTAAGAACGAAACAGAAGATACGATGAAAGATTGAAAAGTAAATAAGGTAAAGGTGAAGAAGATACGAGGTACATCAATACAAAAGGTTGTTAATAGTTGGAAACTGCAGATGTTGTTTGGGTTTTAAGTTTAATTTACAGAGGAGACCCTAGTGAAAATTTTATAAATCTCTAAGAGTTAAAATTCAAGGACGAATGTTCTAAAGGGGGGAAGATGTTACATCCCGTACTTTAATATTAATATGAGTCGTAGTAATCCATATGAGCTTGAAGAAATTAAGGTTGTACATTTAGTTATAGATGTAAGACCACGTAAGTTTATTGAAATTCGAAAACGTTATATATTGCCTTGATATTTTACTTTCTTTTAAGAGAAATATTATTTTGTAAATGTTGGATAAATATGATTATCAAGAGTTACTAGTATAATACTTTTTTTATAAGTTTTAGTTAAACACATGATACAAAGAAACTTTTAAATAATATTTTATGTATTATAAGAAAATAAATTTCTTCCTCGTAAGAAAAGTTATATTTTTATATTTAGAAATTTTTTTGTCTCATTATAAAAGTTATCCTTACTCATTTTGAGAATTAATAATACAAAAATTTATACTCTTGCTATTTGGATGAAAAAAAGAAATTATACTTTTAAAACATATATTTTCTAGATGACATAATGTTATAATATATTAGTATAGTTTATGGATGAAAAAAAGAAATTATACTTTTAAAACATATATTTTCTAGATGTCATAATGTTATGATATATTAGTATAGTTTAAATTTATAAAGCACTTATGATTTTTTTTTTAAATAGAAATATTATGAGTTGATTATTAAATAATTTTGAAAGTATAAGACAAGGACTTTTAGTTTTCAATTCTATTACTATACATGAATTTGTTATTTATTTGCACTTACCATGATGTTTTTAAAGAGGATTAAGGGGATAGGAATCTAATTTTTCTTTCTAAGTAGGTCCCACCTAATATAGGGACATTCTTATCAATGTTTGGATAAGGAAAAGATACTTATTAAATGTGCTATATACGTGTGTGATATTGGAATTACTTTCTATGACTCATCCCTCCAAATATTATTAAATTAGGTGAGAAAGTTGGCCTTACATGTGTTTTACACTACTACTTAGACACAAATAACATACGGATATGAGAAGAAGAGAAACAACTTGAAAGTGATAATCTTCTGAAAGTGATAATCTTCTGTAACTAGAAAATTTTTCTTAGAAGGTATATTTTGCAACAACGAAGGCATCCTTGTTGTTTAAGGAGTGAAGAAGATTCTCACAATGTAAGCAAATACCAAAAATCTAATTATGTGGCTGAATGTAGCAATGTGTTTAAATCGTGAAGGAGACGCTGAAAAGAGGAAAATCAAGATTGATGAGATTCTTATGGTCATTAAAAGTTAACTTCTTGAAAAGAAAAGACTCCAATTTGATGGACAATTGTTTTGTATGTCTTGTTGTGCAGACATGTTTAGTTCAATGGTAAAAAAAAGTATTTGGGATTATAGAGGATTTAATCAGTGACATTCAACTCATAGTATTTTGGGGCAAAACACTACCAGTTTAGAATGTGACACTTCATAAATTAAAGGAAGCTTTGTAGTTAGAGGCTAAAGGAGTTGGGTTATTAACGTTAGATCTTTCGGTGCGTATGACGACTACATTAGCGAGACTTCTTAGCATAATAGCAACGAGATTTTGTGATTCTAAGCGAGTACGATGCAATCTTTCTCAAGAATATCATACGCATTTTTTCTTACTCTAGGTATGTTAAAGTTATCCCTTCTTTCTTTTGGCATGGTCCAAATTATACTGAAGAAACGAGCAAATACACAGTTTCTATAAATTACTCTATTCATAGAAATAGTAGGGGTGTCTATATTCTTGATTTTCCATGAGAATTATTAATATTTTCTGTTCATGGGTCTCAGAATAATACACAGTTGGAAAAGTTTATCTGGAAAGAATATGGAGATTATTACGTACTTTTCATGCATCTCATACATGTGCATTGACCCATGACCAGATGGAGTTATATACGCGTATATATGTAAATATATGTATATGGGATATGGAAAAAAGTTACGGCGTTATATACGCACCACCACCTGATCAGCTGGTATATGATGATGTTGTTGCCCACAGTGGCTGAAATATGATTCAAACGGCATTATATACGCGTATATATGTATGTATACTCAAACGACGTTATATACACGTATATATATATATATATGTATATATATGTATATGGGATATGGGAAAGGTTATGGCATTATATACGAACCACCATCTAATCAAATGGTATATGTTGATGATTTGCCCACAGTGGCCAAAATGATATGTTGGGATGCCCTCAGAGGATTAATGATGTTATGTACGTACAGACCTATGCATTACATGACATTTGTAGGTATATGCATGACATTATAAATATTTCATGATCTACAGAGCTATCCAGACTTACAAGTTGATTATATGTGTCCTTAATTAATGTTGACTTATTATTATGTTTCAGTTATGCCTTACATACTCAGTACATTATTCGTACTGACGTCCTTTTGTTGGGGATGCTGCATTCATGCCTGCGGGTATAGATAATCAGTTTGACGAGCCCTCATAGTAGACGAGATTGGCATTCAGCGAAGGATCGGTAAGACTCCACCTCATTCGGAGTGCAACCAAGTCTATGAGTCATCGTGTCATAGTTTTACTATAGACTTATGGGTAGGCCGGTACCCTGTCCCATTTGATGTCAGTAAATCTTAGAGGCTTTGTAGACAGATGTTCAGTTTTTACAGTATGTCAGAGGCCTTAACGGCCCATATGTATTCATGTTGTATGAACGATAGTTTATTGATACATTGTTGCCTACTTACAAGTTGTAAATTATGAGTTCTGGCCATTGGCCCATGATAGCCACAAAGAAAATAAATGAGTTACAGAGTGGTTCGCTCGGGCCAATGCGGCACTGGGTGCCAGCCACGCCTCCCCAGGTTCGGGGTGTGACAACATCAAAGTCTAACATACTGAGCAACAATAGATCAACTCTGGTCTCAAAACCACCAATAACAAGTAAACTTGACTGTTATGCACGGTCCACAACAATAGAATCTCCTATAGGTGTAGACACATAAACAAGAGAACTCAAAGAATCATGAGATATACCCAAGTACAGATCAAGGTAAGATGATACATATGAGGAAGTGGAGCCTGGATCAAATAAGACTGATGCATCTCTATGACAAACCGGAACAATACCCGTGATAACTACGTCTAATGCAACCACCTCCGTCCTACACGAAAAATCATAACATCTGGGACTGGCCTCCCCCTCTAGGGAGACCCGTAACCGTCTGACCTCAACCCCTAGCTGGCTGTGCAGGTGGAGCGGCAACTGGTGCAGTAACCACGGCCTGAGAAGTCTAGGGACCCTATGGAATACGTGGAGCTTGAGTAGTCGGTGGAGGTGCACCCCTCTTAAGTCTGGGGCAGTCCCTCACCATATAACGAGTATCACCACACTCAAAAGAATCTCTCGGAGGGTGTGGCTGCTGAAACTGGCTCGGGCCTGGTCAGCTGGACTGACCTCTGAAAGCACCTCATGCGGGAGGTTCACTAGACAGTGGTGGTGCATAATGGGCAACCTGAGACCTAGAAGTAGCCAGAGTACTACTAAAAGCTGGAAGTGCTAAATGAACTGGATAGATCACATAACCTCTACCATGACGGGCTGTAACTAAGGCAAGGGCACCACTATATCCGCCAGAATCTCGAGGACTCTTGGACTCCCTGTCCTCTATCTCACGGCCCTGCATACCTCCAACCTCCGTGTGATCTCTACCACCTACTGATATGGGGTATCTGACTCTCGAGCCGTGCTAAATCTAATACCATAGTTGAGCCCCTCGATAAATCGACGGGCCCTCTCTCTGACTATAAAAACCAAGGCAGGTGATGTCTGGACAACTCACTAAATTTGACAGCATACTCTGACATTGTCATGGTATCCTGGCATAGCTGCTCAAACTCCACACGCCATGCATCTGGATGGCTCTGGGGAAAAACTCTCTCAAGAACATCTCTGGAAACTGAGCCCATGTGAGTGAAGTTGCATCGGCTGGGCTACCCTCCTTGTAAGTCCTCCACCACTGATACGCTACTCCTGACAGCTGGAATATAGTAAAATCAACCCCACTCGTCTCCATAAAACCCATTGTGCGGAGAATACGGTGGCACTTCTCTAGAAAATCATGTGCATCCTCTGTAGCTAGGCTGCTAAAAGTAGGAGGATGGTACTTCTTGTACCTCTCAAGTCTAAGTCGATCCTCCTAAGATGTTTCTGCCCTAACCTCAGGCTGAACTGGGACAATCGGATGCACTAGTATAACCTTTAGGACCTCATCAACATGGACCCATTGCTCTGGGGTATGGGCCACAAGAGTCTGAGCTCTTCCCCTAACCTGAGATGTGGCTGGTGCAAGTGGAATCAACCCCGCCTGAGCTAGAGTACCAAACATGCTCAAGAACTGTGCGAGGATATCCTAAGGTGCAGGGGTAGCAACAGGCGCCTCAGGTTCCTGTCCCCAATTAGAGCTATTAGTGCCTCCTCTGTCGCAGCTCGGGCAGGTGCTCTAGCTGCACCACGTGTCTCTCCCCGGCCTTTGCCCGGCCCCAGCCTCTCGCGGCTCTAGCAGGAGGCGCGAGTTTCTGATCGTCGGATCCAACGATGTGTGTGCTCCCCATCTATGAGAGAATATAAAGACAAAGATTCAGAATTTTGAAGCCAACAAATTCGCACAATAAGGAATCAAAGAAGTGAGATTTCCTTATAGTTCCATGGCCTCTCAAAGATAAGTACAGACGTCCCCATACCCATCTGCAAGACTCTACTAAACATGCTTATGAGTCGTAACACCTATGAACTTAGAGCTCTGATACCAACTTGTCACAACCCAAATCTCCCACCGTAGGATGTCGTGATGGCATCTAGTCTCTAAAACTAGGTAAGTCTAACATACATGAAGATATAATGGACATAATAATAGAACTTCAAATTTTTAACCAACCAGCTATCATAAAAGAACTCCACTATACCGCTAATAATAACTCCCAAAATCTTGTGAGACCGAGTCATAAACTCTACACGAGTATACGAAAACAACCCTAATACATCAGTATCTATAATAAGAGTATTTAATATAAAGCAAGGACAGAGGGTGACTCTGATGCCTGCGAATGCCGGCAGGTATATCTTGAAGTCTCCGATATGAAAGCTTTACTCACTGGTGCCTAGCCTGGTATGAGGTACCTGGATCTGCACAAAAAGATGTGCAGAAGCGTTGTATGAGTACACCACAACAGTACCCAATAAGTATCAAACCTAACCTCGGAAGACTAGTGACGAGGTCAGGTCAAGAAACCTACTAGGATAAGAATAAGAAATTGAACAAGTATAATACAGTCTAAGAATGTAAACAAGAAAAATGAGGGAATAAAAAAAAACAAGTTAGATTGCACTTGAATTTATAACAATAAATGCAATAAGGAAGGAACACATAAGAAGAACATCAAGGAAACAATGCGGACAATTACAAGTGAGATAAGTGAGATAACAATAAGAATCACTATCGAGGTACTGCCTCGTAGTCTCATTTCACAATAAAAATCACAATCTTTCCTTATGTCACCGCGGGAGCGTTACATTTAGTTTTGAAAATCATTTTTTCCTAAATAACTACCCGCATTATAGCCACCTTATCATACCGCGTGGCTTCAAGTAGTTCCCCTAACAGCAACACATGTATCAATTCCTCCTTATCTTCCCGCATGCGTATCAACCCTTATCCTTATACCACCACATGTGTATCGATATCACAACATATCAAAACTCGCACCTCAAGTGCCTAAATGCCACAACTTGTCACAAGAATCAACAATATCAATGTTTTCACAATAAATAGTTCATGGCTCAACCACAATGTGTACAAGAGTCTCAACAATAGCAATTGAAAGTGAATAACTCAATAAGAACTGTATTTCAACAATTTACAAGTTTGCCTCAATGTGATCACGACTTATATAACTTCGACACCAAAACTCAACAATATGATATTCCAAGAATAACAACTTCAAGTAAGATAACTCAACAGTCAAATATTTAACAAGGCAATAAGAAAATAGTAACTTTAACTTAGCATGCAAGGGTAAATAACAAGTAAGAGATAGGACAAGCAT
Source organism: Nicotiana paniculata (assembly GCA_005239505.1). Lineage (NCBI taxonomy): Eukaryota > Viridiplantae > Streptophyta > Magnoliopsida > Solanales > Solanaceae > Nicotiana > Nicotiana paniculata. The sequence goes on along the minus strand of ML329499.1, from coordinate 73,527 downwards.
TTAACAATGCCAAATAAAACATGTAAGGTTAAATTAATGATGAAAGATATAACATATTATGACAATACGATTAAAGGCATGAAAAGAATCTAAATAGCCTGAATCGGTCAATTACCACATATAGCCCGTGTACCCATTTGTTACCTTGCGTGCACAGATTTCACGTACCATAATTAACTAAAAACAACATCAATCCTAAGGAGTAATTCCGCCACACAAAGTTAAGCAAGATACTTACCTCAAGTATGCTAACTCAATCCACTAATAATCCTTTTCCAAGAATATCCAACTCCGAACGGCTCGAATCTAGCCAAAATAACTTTATACCATAAATACAAACCATACGAAACTATTCCGGATAATAAAGTTGCAATCTTTAAAGAAAATCAAAAAGTCAACCCTGGGACCGCGTCTCAAAACCTAACCAAACTTATAAAATCTGAATATCATTAAATAACGAGTCCAACCATACTAAAATTATTCAATTCTGCCCTCAAATGATCCTTCAAATCCAGAAATATAGCTTATGAAGTTTCAAAAAAATTTCAAACTTTTCCAACTCAAAATACTAATTAAATGGTAAAAATAATGATGGATTCATGTACAATAATCAAATCAGAGTCAAATCCGCTTATCCCGATCAACTCCTTGAAAATCTCTTCAAAAATAGCCCAAAACTGAGGTCTCTAGCTCAAAAGATGAAAAATAGAACAAATCCCTCGATTTGGAATTAAACATTTGCTGCCCAGTTATTACCTTACGCGATCGCGGAAAAGCACTCTTTATCGCGAAGAACAAATTCTCCGTGATCACAAAACCTCTTACGTGATCGCTTGATCTCAATCGCGAACGCGGTGGCCAATCATCCTCTGCTTACGCGATCGCGTTCTAGGCCACGCGAACGCGAAGAACAATGCGTGCCTCCCCACTGCCTCTACTTCCTTATACGCGAACACGGTTCCATGCACGCATTCGCGGTGCACAAACTCCCCAACAATCACGATCGCATCCTTGACTTTGCGAACGCGAAGAGTAAAACTCCATCACTCACTAAGAACTCTATGCAATCGCGGCAAAATCTTCGCGAACGCGATGAAGGAAACCAGAAACTGAGAAAACCAACTATCCAAATTCAAGAACAAATGGTTCGAACTCAATTTGAAACACACACGGGTCTCCGTCTGAACGTACCAACAAGTCCTAAAATACGATACAAACTCTCTCGAAGCCTCATCACATCAAACAACACTAAAACTATGAATTGCACATCGATTCGAGCCTAATGAACTTATGAATTTTTAATTTCTACAACTAATACCGAAACATACCAAACCAACTCCGATTGACCTCAAATTTTGCACACAAGTCATAATTGACACAACGGACCTATTCCAACTTTCGGAACTAAAATCCGGACCCGATGTCCATTAAGTCAACTCTCGATCAAACTTCTCAATCTTCCAAACTTTCAACTTTCCAATTTTCGCCAATTCAAGCCAAAATGACTTACGGACCTCCAAATCAATATTCGGACACACGCCTAAGTCCAAAATAACCATACGAAGCTATCGGAACCATCAAAATTTTATTCCAAAGTCGTCTACACAATAGTCAAACTCCAGTCAACTTTTTCAACTTAAGCTTCCAACTTTGGGACTAAGTATCTCATTTCACTCCGAAAATCATCTGAAACCAAAACCAATCACCCCGACAAGTCACATAATCGCAACATAACATGGAGGATGCAATAAATTGGGGAACGATACTAAAATACTCAAAACGACCAGCTAAATTATTATATAATGCAGGTCTGAATCTTGATCATTGAGATTTCGTACATATTCAGTATAGGTTAAGATAATATTCGACTGAAATTTAAACAAAAGAATCCGTAGTTGCAATTTAAAAGGAGTATTCGGAAAGTGTTTTGTCTTTACACATGGATGTTAGGGGGAAAAAATTGAAAATTTTATAAGTGAAACCATTATTTCGCTGAAGTACTTCTCAAACAAGTATTCCAGTGATCCATCAATATAATATGATTTTAGTATTCATAAACACATAAATATTAGTAGGAGCTAATTTTGTATATTCTCTTCGCTGGAATATGAGCTTTTTATGCGTCTCAAAATACGTGTTGCATTACATGAGGTATGGGCATAACTGACACCCAATTGAAGCCTGCAGGCATCAATGTCGGCTCCTCATTAATTTAATTCTAAATATATAATGATGATGATGCATTACCATAGCTTTGGGGGGTGGTGGGGTTGTTACTACTGAATCTATCATCTAGTACTCAACATTGTTATCCTGCATTTCAGAAATCTTGGAAGTTTATTTGGTGAAGTTTCATTTGGCACGGAGGTTAGAAATTTTTAAAAAAAATAAAAAATAAATTAAGATCTTAAATGTTTCATGAAATTTTTGTTGTTACTTAAGTGTGTCATTAAAGTTAATTTATTTCCAAATATAAAAATATATTCCTTTTTATAAATAATAAAAATTAATATTGCGTAAAATAAAACAAAAGGAGTATAAGTTATTGAATTAAAGAGGGATATCTGATATAAGAGCGCGCCACATATGAAATTATTTAGTTATTTACTCCTACAATTAGCGATTGGCATTAGAATGATTGAATGTTTTCAGCTCGTATATAAACATAAGAAAGAAAAATATCAACTGGCATTACCAAAATCATGTTAAGTCCGCGACAAATATAATTCTTTTATCATTTTTTTCTTACTCAATGATGTATGGACATATAGAGAATTTTATCGACTTGCATTTGAAGAAAATCAATCAACTTTGCGTCAATCTCAAATCATTTTGCTTTCATTGTGTTTACTTTTTAATATTAGATCTAATCTCATATTTTTATCATCTTCAATTGTCATATTATCGCCTAAGATACATGACTATGAAATATCAAATAAGTACGATCAAAGGCTGTAGATAGAGTCAAAAGTATTCTCATTCTTGAATTACACAGGAAAGTCTTATTGGAGGTTTAGATAAAGAAAGAAGAATAGAAAAAAATGTTTTGACGACCTTACATAGTAATAGTGATCATGTGCAGATCATTTGCAGGAAATTAAAGCAGAGACAATAGTCTGCAGATGCTGTTAGCACTGACAAAGCATTATTCATCCTTGACTTGGGCGCAAATAACAAGGCTCCGCAGCCAAAGAGAAAGTTAATGTATGCAACAACAGTACCCCACCACCTCATTCATCAACTACCTGTGTGAGGCTTATCCTGATTAATTAATCTACAATATCTTTTGTTCTTCCCATATCTTTGAAGCTTCGACCGCCGCAAGCTTCTTTTGTTCAGGCATCCGTCCTTGGTCAATGTGTTACTTTTTCTGATTCATAATAACTGATTAATTTATTTTTTTTATTTTTTTATTAGAATTGCTCGTTTTTTATTAGAAATTTGTGATTTAGTTTTTAACACAATAAATAAAGAAAAATAATTCTTAATTATTGATACCAAAAATAAAACAATTGATTCAGTAGAGTGGGATGCAATAAGGTCATTATGTTAATACAAAAATGGCTTAGGAGTATGTTAATGACTTGGTCCATTACCGAAACTAAGACTTCATAAATTCAGGGACTTGAGAATAGAACAAAAAATAGGGAGACTCAATCGCCTCCCTAAAAGAGATGCAGCTATGTTAAAAAAATAATTATCTCGCTTGTAAACATATTTGGACGGGATTAAATATATGACAGGGATATCCGATATTGTAATCATCGCTGATCAACACGAAGAATATATGGCCATGCGAGAGCGTATTACTTTAGGAATTCCAATAATTTATTTAACCGATACAAATTGTTTCTAAAATAATTGTCTATTTATATAATAAAAAAAAAATCAATTTATTTTTTTAAAATTATCCTTATGTACGTATCCCTAAAATGTATTTAGTCCTTACATTAAATTATACTACAATATTTAATTAAGCATAATTTAATTACACTAATTATTATTGTTTAGAATTTATATTTTCTTAATGAATATGTCCAATTCAAATAAATTACTTATTGTGAATCCGAGGAAGTATTAATTAAATTGTACCGGCAATACCTAATTGTGAAAATGTTTTTTTTGTCCGTGCATATATTGTTTGTTTGAAAAGATCTAGGGTGTGCTGTTTCCAGAACGAAAAATTAAATGTGGCCAGTCGACCTCGTTAGTTTCCAGGTTGTTCTCATGATTTTATTAACGATTCATTTATCAAACACTATGGATGAAACATGTCAGGTCTGAAAATCACTCGCTCCCTCAGAAATTTCGGTTGATTGACAGGCTTAGCCCATCTTTGTTGAGCCCGGAACCCAATTGTGACTAAATTAGATAAAAGAGAACGAAAATAAGTCAAAAATAAAGAGTACTGAAATATGTATAACGCCACACTATGGCGTTATATATTAACGGCACAGTTACCGTTAATGTATAGCATCACATAGTGTGGCGTTATATATTTTTTTCTGACATACGGGTATAACGCCACTATATCTAGCGCTATACACTAAAAGTAGTACAAGGTTGCCTTGCCCATTGATTGAAAGGTAGATGTGAAGTGAGTTTTTTTCCTTGGGGTACAAGGTTCAAACCCCTACACAAACATTTTTTATATTTTTCTATTTCTTTTTTATTTTTTGTTTCTTTTCATTATTTGGTTTAAGTGTTTAATAGAGAAGCTATTTTTTTTTTTAGAGAATAACCAATATTTTTAATAGTTGTTATTTTGTGTTATACGTAAAACAAATTTATTTTTTTTCTTTTATTTTCAAGTTAGAATTATATTCGTGATCGGGCACGGATCGTGGTGGAAATCTCGGCACGTATCAAATCAAGACCGGTTATTGAGCCAATCATGGGATTTTCTTCTGTGTTTAGAATTGTATCATAAGTAGAATTATCCTACTATATAAAGGGGGGTTCTAATCATTTGTAATGATCACATTCACGCGTAACACAACAATATAATACATTTTTTCTCTTAAGCTCTCTTATTCTGATGTTCAGTTTATCATTTTCAATTAGATATTTATTTGGTTCGAGGGCGATCCAGCTCGAGGGCCAAACTGCACTTCATATTGGTTTGCTTTATTTTAGAGTCAATTTCTAACATTAATTCTCATATTTCTCAATTTGTGCCAATTGAAATCACGTATTCTTAAAATCACTTATAGATTTAATTGTTATCCGATTTTAAGGGTAAACAGTTTGGCGTCCACCGTGGGGCTAAGGATAATAGTGATTGCCTGGTACTAATTTTTATAACGCACACTGCTTTACACTTGTTCTTGTAAGTGTTTTTGGTTTCAGAATCAACATGTCGAACTCTCAAGCAGTACCCACATACGATGATAATTTCCTCGGTTTTCATGGAGAAAACGATAACATAACCGCCTCAGCGAACAAATTGTCTCAGGCTGATCTCGAGGGAATACCAGTCGCAGATCCCATCGACGTCAGTTCCCATGTTTTCCTGAATTCAAATCTGGGGGTCGACCCCGAAAATAGCGTTCGCAGAGACGTTCGATCAACCAATCAGAACACACAAGGCGGCAAAGACGGCGGAATCAGCCTTCGAATAATATTCGAAATATTGCAGGCTCAACAAGATGCCATCACACAACTCTAAAATCAGAACCAAGCACCGAGTAGGGCCGAACCCGAGTCCTCACTGGAAGTTGTTCACAGGGCCGAACCAATACCGGAGAGGTCAAACGTGAACGAATCAGAAACTAACCCTGCTATTATGAAAATGCTTCAGGAGCTAACAAAGCGAATCGAATCAGGGGAGAAGAAGATTGAAGCAAATGACAAAAAAGTGGAAACGTATAAATCCCTAGTTGATCAAATCCCGGGGGCACCACCGATACTGAAGGGTTTGGATTCGAAGAAGTTCGTACAAAAGTCTTTCCCCCCGGGCGCGGCTCCTAAGCCCATCCCAAAGAAATTCCGCATGCCAGAAATTCCCAAGTATAATGGAACTACCGACCCCAATGAGCATGTCACTTCTTATCCATGCCCAATAAAGGGGAACGATTTAGAGGACGATGATATTGAGTTCGTTCTGCTGAAGAAATTCGGAGAAACTTTATCGAAGGGGGCGATGATATGGTACCATAATTTGCCGCCCAACTTCATTGATTCCTTTGCCATGCTTGCAGGTTACTTCGTCAAAGTACACGCCGGATCCATAAAGGTCGAGACTAGGAAGTCGGACCTCTTCAAAGTGAAGCAGAAAGACAACGAGATTCTCAGAGAGTTCGTATCTCGGTTCCAAATGGAGCGTATGGATCTACCATCGGTCGCAGATGATTGGGCCGTTCAGGCTTTCACTCAAGGGATAAACATACGAAGTTCGGTAGCCTCACAACAGTTAAATAAGAATTTGATCGAGTATCCAGCTGTAACCTGGGCCGATGTGCATAATCGGTACCAATCATAAATCAGGGTCAACGATGATCAGTTAGGGGCTCCTTGGGGATTCGTTTATCCAAATAGGCCCGTCGGAAGAGTTCAAAGGGACATCGACCGAGAACCTTGATCAAACACAGATCGATATCAACCATACAGTGGAGATTGGAGAAACAACGGTCCTGGACGCAACCCCGTTCGAAGTTATAGAAAAAATAATCGAGAATAGAGATCCTGAGGGATCATGAGTAAGAGTGGTTTCGATAGGAACGTCGAACCCAAAGAAGCACCTAGGCTATTGGAGTATAAATTCAATGTTGATGCGTCAGCTATTGTATCGGCTATCGTACGGATCAAAGACACCAGGTGACCTCGAACTCTACAGACCGATCCGGACCAGAAAAATCCTAATCAAATGTGTAAGTATCATGGCACCCATGGCCATAGAACAGCAGATCGCAGACAGTTGAGGGAGAAGGTAGCCCGTTTGTTTAACGAGGGGCATCTTCGAGAATTCTTGAGCGACCGAGCTAAGAACCACTTCAGATATAGGGATGCAAAACGAAAGAATGAACAAGAAGAGTCATAACACGTAATTCACATGATCGTTGGTGGGGTCGACATTCCATAGAGACCCATGTTCAAGTGCACCAAGGTGTCGATCACGAAGGAATAACGAACTCGGGATTATGTACCGGAAGGGACCTTGTCTTTCAATGACGAAGATGCAGAGGGGATATCACAACCCCACAAAGACACACTGGTGATATTTTTTCTTATGAATAAAATTCAAGTTAAATGTGTTTTGATTGATCCAGGTAGCTCGGCCAACATCATTCGATTGAGGGTCGTAGAACAACTCGGCCTATAGGATCAAATTGTGCCTGCAACCCGGGTTCTTAACGGCTTCAACATGGCGAGTGAAACCACCAAGTGTGAAATTACTTTGCCATTGAACGTGGCCGGGACCATCCAAGAAACAAAGTTCTGTGTGATCGAGGGTGACATGAGGTACAACGCGCTGCTCGAAAGGCCTTGGATCCATAACATGAGGTCAATACCCTCGACCCTTCACCGAGTTTTGAAGTTCCCGGCACTGGAGGGAGTCAAAGTGGTGTACGAAGAGCAACATGGTGCCAAAGAGATGTTTGCAGTCGACGAGGTGATACTGGTATCGGCACTCTCATCAGCAAAGGGATCGGATTCGAAGGAAAAATATGAGGCCAAATATCAACCACAGATACTAGCCTCGACCCAATTGCAGGATCAGGGGACAGAAAAGGACGATGACTATTGGATCCCCCGATCTTTCATAAGTACTGATGACTCCGACGCCACCAAATAAATGGACGAAGAGCTGGAACAAGTCAAACTGATCGAGTACCTACCCGAACGAAAGGAATACCTGGGCACGGTGTTAACTCCCGAGCTCAGGAAAAAAATTATTTAATTCCTTTTAGATATCATAGATTGCTTTGCTTGGTCCCATCTCAATATGACAGGGATCCGACCGGACATCACTACCCATCGATTAAGCCTAGACCCGAAGTTTCGTCCAGTAAAGCAAAAAAGAAGGCCCCAGTCCGAGGTTAAGCATGCATTCATCAAGGACGAGGTAACCAAACTTCTCAAAATAGGGTCCATTTGGGAAGTAAAGTATCCCGAACAGTTAGAAAACGTAGTAGTAGTCCCTAAGAAGGGAAATAAACTTAGAATGTGTATGGATTATAAATACTTGAACAAAGCATGTCCTATGGATTCTTCTCCTTTGCCGAATATTGATGGTATGATCGATGCCATAGCCGGTCATGAGATTCTCAGTTTTCTCGATGCCTACTCCGGGTACAAAAAATACAGATGAACCCGGAGGATCAGGAAAAGACTTCTTTTATCACTAAATATGGCACCTACTTTATAATTTAATGCGGTTTGGACTAAAAACTGTTAGTGTAAATTATCAACGCCTAGTAAACCGAATGTCCGAAGAACAAATAGGAAAATCAATGGAAGTTTATATTGATGACATATTAGTTAAGTCCCAGCGAGCCAGCGAGCATAGGGCCATTTGAAACATTTGCAGGAGACTTTCGATATATTGAGAAAGTACTATATGAAGTTCAACCAAGAAAAATGTGCGTTCGGGGTCGACTCAGGCAAGTTCCTTGGCTTCATGGTATCTAATCAGGGGATCGAGATCAACCCCGATAAAATCAAAGCTATCGAGGATATCATAGTCGTAGATAATATTAAGGCCGTACAAAGGCTAACGGGGCGCATAGCGCCCTAGGGCGATTCATTTCGAGGTCCTCGGATAGGAGTCACCGATTCTTCTCGCTGCTTAAGAAGAAGAGTAGCTTTGCATGGACTCCAGAATGTCAACATGCCTTAGAGGAACTAAAACGATATTTATCGAGCCCGCCACTGCTTCACACCCCGAAAGAGGATGAGCAACTCTACTTGTACTTGGCAATATCAGAAATAGCGGTAAGTGGAGTCCTAGTCCTAGAAGAACAAGGTACGCAATTACCTGTTTATTATGTTAGTCAGACCTTAGAAGAGGCCGGAACCAGGTATCCACACTTAGAAAAATTAGTGCTTGATTTAATAAGCGCCTCTAGGAAATTAAAACCATATTTTCAGTGTCATATGATATGTGTTATAACAACTTATCCACTTCGAAATATTTTTCAAAAACCCGAGCATTCGGGTCGATTGGCCAAATGGGCCGTAGAAATTAGTGGGTACGATATCGAATATCGACCCCGGACCGCCATCAAGTCTCAAATCTTGGCGGACTTTGTGGTCAACTTCATGCCAGCCCTCGGACCCGAGGTTGAAAGAGAAATTTTAATGAAATTAGGTACATCCTCGGGAGTCTGGACCCTCTTCACGGACGGTGTTTCGAACGCGAAGGGGTCCGGGATGGGTATCGTACTAAAGCCACCCACGAGTAATGTAGTTAGACAATATATCAAGACTTCAAAATTAATTAACAATGAGGCCGAGTATGAGGCCGTGATTGCAGGTCTCGAGTTAGCTAAAAGCTTAGGAGTAGAGGTCATCAAGGTCAAGTCTGATTCCCTCCTCGTGGTAAACCAGGTCAATAGAACTTTTGATGTCCGAGAAGACCGAATGTAGAGGTACTTAGATAAATTACAGGTAGCTCTACATTGATTCAAGGAATGGACCTTACAACATGTACCTCGAGAACAAAACAACGAGGCTGATGCTCTTGCAAGTTTAGGTTCATCGGTCAAAGATGAAGAGCTCAACTCGGGGACTGTCGTACAACTCATGATATCGGTGATCGAAGAAGGTCACGCCGAGATTAACTCCACAAGTTTGACCTAGGATTGGAGAAACAAGTACATAGAGTACTTGAAGAACGGAAAATTTCCATCAGATCCAAAGGAGTTGAGAGCTCAACGTACAAAGGCAGTGTGTTTCACCTTGTCCGAAGACGGAACACTGTTTAGAAGGATGTTGGATGGACCATTGGAAATATGTTTGGGTCTGGGAGACACCGAATACGTCCTACGGGAAATTCACGAGGGCACTTATGAAAATCATTCTGGTGCCGAGTCTTTGGTCTACAAAGTAATCAGAGCAGGATATTATTGGATCAACATGGAGAAAGATTCAAAAGATTCGTTCCAAAATACGAAAATTGCCAAAGGTATGCGCCAATGATCCATCATCCCGACGAGCAGCTCCATTCGGTCTTATCCCCATGGCCGTTCATTAAATGGGGAATGGACATCGTCGGACCTCTCCCATAGGCCTCAGGTAAAGCTCAACTTATTTTATTTATGATTGATTATTTTTCTAAGTGGGTTGAAGCATAGGCTTTCGAGAAAGTCAAAGAAAAGGAAGTCATAGACTTCATTTGGGACCACATTATATGTCGATTCGGGATGCCTACCGAGATTGTATATGACAATGGAAAACAATTCATAGGCATCAAAGTGACTAAATTTCTCGAAGATCACAAGATCAAAAGAATTTTATCGGCGCCTTATCATCCCAGCACGAATGGACAAGCCGAAAAGACCAACAAAACCATTATTCAGAATCTTAAGAAGAGATTGAATGACGCCAAGGGAAAGTGGAGAGAGATACTTCCCGAGGTTCTTTGGGCATACCGCACAACGTCAAAGTCTAGTACAAGAGCAACATTGTTCTCGTTAGTCTATGGCGCCGAAGCTCTTATCCCGGTCGAGGTCGTGGAACCTAGCATCAGGTTCCGATATGCAACATAAGAATAAAATAACAAGACCATGAATACGATCCTAGAATTATTAGATGAAAGACGCGAAGCCTCCCTCGTCCGGTGTTCCGCACAAAAATAGCAGATCGAAAGGTACAACAATCGAAGAGCCAATCTTCGGCATTTTAACATCAGGGACTTGGTTCTAAAAAAAGTCACCCTCAACACTCGAAATTCGAATGAAGGAAAACTGGGTCTGAACTAGGTAGGGCTGTACCAGGTTCTCAAAATCACTGAAAGGGATCCTACAATCTCGGCACGATGAATGGCGAACAACTACCGAGCAATTGGAACGTGTCACTCCTAAAACGATACTATTGCTAAGGTACGACCCCTTCCATTTTTATTTATATTTCTTACTAACTCTTGTAGTTGTTTGGCCTGAAGCGGCGAGGGGTTCTTCGACAAGGAGTCTTTAGGTGTGAAATCACGCGTTGCACTCTTTTTCCCTTAGACTGGTTTTGTCCCAAATGGGTTTTCCAATGAGATTTATAACGAGGAAACCATTGATCGTGCCAACTTAGAACAATTCAACAGTATCCGAGGCTTCTTTGCAATCAACCTCAAATACTGGGAGGAATTTCCTTCAAACGTCAACTTTGTTGCAAGGAAATTACTTCATAGCAGCAGGGTCTCGACAGGTAAATTTTGTAAGGGACAAACGGTCAAATGAACCGTGCCCGTATAGATTGATCGAACATGTACGCATGTATAATCATTTATAAAGAGAAGTATTTTTGCTTGCCTCTATCTCATGCCTTAGAAAAGTTTTTTCTGCTTTACAATCTCATACTCTCGATCTATTATGTAAACAGGCTTAAGGGCCGATCATAACTGGAGTTCGGTTAAGTACCCCCATGCTCGGGGACCGCCGTCCAAAAAATAGATGAGATCGAATTATTAAAACTTTGAGATCATAAGACCTTAAAGGCAACCCTCGGTTTTTATAGGCCACGACCACCCCACTCGGGGACTGACACTTCGAGCAAGCCTGAAGTAAAATGGGAAAATAAGCCCAAGAGGAAAATCCCGAACTAAAGAGGCTACAATCGAATTAACATGGTTCAGAGACGTCGGAATTCCGTAACAAAACAGGATTTCGAATTTTTTTCATAAACCGGTTAAAAAGGCTACCCATGAAAAAAGCATAAAAGACCCCGATAATATCAAAGCCCCGAAAAATCTAATGAGTACAAAATTGTTCGAACTCTCGAACAATTACTTATTTCAAGCTAAGGCATTATCATTTTTACAAATACAAATGATAAAAAACTTTTTCAAGCCAAAACGAGGAGAAAGCCATAAACAATCTTTTCACAAATGCCATATCGGCCTAATACAAAAGCCTACGGGCTATTTTTTGCTTTGAGTTCGAGAAACTATCCTCTCTCAAATAAAACAAAAACCTAAGAGTTGCCTTACTTCAAGTTCGAGCAAGCACTTACTCGATCGTAAAAGCTATACTAGTTCAGTTTCGATCAAATTGCCTAAACCTTGGACCTTAGAATACAATTTCTTAAGGCAGAAAGGAAACAAATGAATACAATTTCACAAGGCATAAAGGAAGAAAATTCTTATATATATGTCAAAACATTATTTGTGAGGGCATCATGGCCCGATCAAAACTCTATACAAAAGGCCAAAACAATATTAAAAGAAGCACGAAAAAAAGATACAAATTCTAAGGGCCTAGTCTTCTCCAGAAGCAACATCTTCACTCTCAGGGCCTTCTTCAATCTCAGACCACTCATGCTCCCAGAATCATCGTCATCGGGAAAGGCCAACACTTTAGCTTCAGCTTCAAGCTCTTTGGCATTCTCAATCTCGGCAGTAAGATCGAAGCCACGAGCATGGATCTCCTCGAGAGTCTCCCTTTGAGACTGGAATTTATCATACTCGGAAACCTCCTTTTCTTGAACTTGAGCAGCTTCAGCATCGGTCCGGTAGATGGCCACAAGTGCATCAGCATCAGCCTTGGCCGCTTCAACCTCAGATTTGGCCGCTGCGAGCTCTATGACCAGCGTCTCTCGATCAGAAGTTGTTGAACCCAACCGAGACTGGAACCCTTCAATTTTCTTGGCTTTCACCAAGGTTTTCTCTTTCATGCTTTGGATTTGGGTTTCAACCGAGGCCAATAGAGCTCGGACAGCTTCTTTTTTTGAGGCAAGATGGTCCATGTTTTTCTTCCACGCTATGGTCTCTGCCTTCACTTCTATGATTCTTCTTACCTGCTCAACTAGATCAGTTTGTTCTTTCTGAGCCATTTCTAGCTAAGCACGAAGGCCCTTTGCTTCCTCTTCTCTTTGCTCAATGAGAAGCTTGAAGGCGTCTTTCTCCTTAGTGAGCCCTCAAATTTCGGCCTCATATCAGCTCAGCTCCCCTCGGGATCGAAAGAAAGCTTTATTATGAAGCACCAAGTCCTACAAAAATGGAAAAGAAAGAGTTATACAAAGGAAAAAATTCAAGTATGAAAATTGACATTGACAAAGAGAGTAGGGACTTACCCGGTTCAAGGCCCGTTGGTCCTCGTTAAAAAGACAAGGTGCTCCCACCTCGTTCATCTGAGCTTGGTCTTCCTCCCTAACCAAACTCCGAAGGTAAGTAGCCACTCCTACGGGGGCAGCAAGCACTCGTACATCTTTCGGGACCGTGATAATAATCATTTGTTTGCACCCGGGATCGGCACTAGGGGCCGAAAACTGGTTGGTCAGCCTGGAACTCGAGGAAGCCTCGCCCGAACTCTTTCTCAGAACCTATACTCAAACCAGCAACATCATCGACCCCAGCAAAATAACCACGGAAAGGATCTTCCTCTCCATGGATCCCTTCTATGTGAGAAGTCTTCACACCCCGAGCCTCCTAAATCATTTCCTTAGAGAATGAAGGAAACGATGGGGAGTCTCAGATTTCTATTGCCCTAAGTAGATCTTTTGGGGCATTATCTTTGTCTCGAGGAGCCTCGATCCTGGACTCCACAGCAACATCTGCCGCATTCTCAGCAGCCCTCTCGCCCCGAGGTGAGGCACCTTCGACTCTAGATGGCTCGGGGGACTTCGGCCGAATCTTCTCCTGGGACCTTATCAGGACGGGGTAGAATGTTCTCAGTTTCCACCAACTCAGTGACCCTTTGAGTCTCAGTATTAGCTCGTGTTCGGGCCACCAGCCCAAAATCATACCCTTCTTCTTCTTCTTCTTCTTATTCTTCTTTGTCCTCCCTTAGAAGTTGGACTGACTCCACAGTCAGGGGGATAACGTTCTTCTTAGGTTTGCGAGTCGCTCTCTTTTTAGGCTCTTGCCTGTCGGAGTTGAGGCCCTCTTCCTCTTGCTCTCCTTCACCGGCTTCAAGGTAGGTGGTGAGGCTTCTTCATCACCGGACGGAGGCCTCATCGTTGCATCTTTCCCGAGACCTACAAAGGAAGAAACTGAGTAAGCTCAAAAAAGTGTTTAAGCAATGACCAAATCATTAAGTCAGGAACAAGGCTTGCCATGATTCTTGGCCTCCCACTGGCCTTTTGATAAATCACGCCATGCAAGCTCGACATGTGTTGATGTCGAGACCAGGCTCCTAACCCAACTCTCGAGATGAGGAACCTCACCCGGCATCCAGGTAGCGGCTACACTAGGAAAAACACCGATAGGGAAAGATGAAGAAGTGAAAATAACAAGAAGAAATTAAAAATGGAGTCGTACTTACATTTCATATTCTATTTCTCGGGAAATAGCATGCTCTCAGCTGGAATTGGGTCTGTGGTCCTCACTCGAATGAACTGGCCCATCCAACCCCGGTCTTTGTCTTCGCCTATGCTTGATATGAGCGCCTTGATGGCCCGACGCTGGGTTTTATTAGCCTACCTCGATAAAGTCGAGGGATATACAATCTTATGAGATGATCAAGGGTGAAAGGAAGCCTGTCGATTCTTCTCACAAAGAAGCGGAGCAGTATCATGATCCTCCAGAAAGAGGGGTGAATTTGGTCGAGGGTCACCTGGTACTTCTTGCAGAAGTCTATGATGACCGGATCGAGGGAACTCAACGTGAAACGATAAGTGTAAACACTCAAGAAATTTTTCACGTGGGTATAAATTGCTTCTTCTGGGTCCGGTATCACGACCTCGTTGTTTCCCCAGTTGTAGTCTTTCTTCACTTGGTCAAGGAAGCTTTTGGATATCGAGCATATGTATCTCGATACCGGTTCGCATCGGCCAGGGACGATGAGGTTTTCTCGACTTTGAAGTTAGAACTAATGACACACCCCCCGGGAACAAACTCCTCAAGGTGTGGCTCCGCTGTTGTTTTCTCACCGGCAGGCCAAGACGAGGAAGCGACTTATTTCTGCGGCATAATTTTTGATATCTTAGCCATTTGGTTTTGTTGGCAAAGAAGAATAAAGATTATAGTATTTGGTGTTTTAGAAAGAACAAACGATGAAAACTCAAAGACCTGAATATAGGAAGCTTTGAAGAATGCAAACAACTGTGAAGATTAGAATGAAAGAGATTGAAAGTAAAGATTTGAAAGAATGGAGAAGGGATCTATTTATTGGTTTCACGGCGACGGTTCAAAGATGGTAGTGGCCGACCATCGAATGACGCACATTAAATGCCTGGGGAAATGTATCGACGGAACATTTCGGTCACCTCCTCCGTTTATGTCACGTTGCTTGCGTAATGATCAAGTTAGTCAATGACATCATCAGTCGAAACTTTGAAGTTCGAGAATTCATGTCATTTCTCATCATCTTATTTCTGAAAAATGAGGGGACTATTTGTATACGGTCAAAAAAATTAGAAAATAATTCCAGAATTGTTTTAAAAATATTTAAAAACAAACACCGCATGAAGAAATGTAAGAGTTAGACCACATAATCATTTACCAGATATTCGTAAAATTTTCCTTTCAAAATTATTGTTGATTTTTAACCTCGTATTGTTTATATCCCATCTTTTCTTTATCTACAACTTTCATACATAATTTCTACCTAGTTATATACAACTATAATATCATACTACTTAAATACAATTATTATACAATATATTATTTGTATATTTTGTATCTGATTTATACATAGTAAAACAAATTTCATATAACTAATTATATATTATACAACTTATCTACAACTTTCAAACATTATTTCTACCCAGTTATATATAACTACAATATCGTACAACTTAAATATAATTTTTATACAATATTGTTCAACTTTCATACAATATTTAAATAAGAAAATATATATAAACAACAGAATACAATTTTCTACAATTTTACATACAATTTCGTAAGTATAATGTATGTCATGTCTTCTTCTTCTTCTTCTTCTTCTTCTTCTTCTTCTTCTTCTTCTTCTTCTTCTTCTTCTTCTTCTTCTTCTTCTTCGAGTTTCAATCTGAAATTCAACCAACATCAAGTCTAATATTCACTAAAACACCCTCAAAATTGAGATAAAAACTCCAAACAATATTCTCAATTATTTTCAACAACACCCAATCCAAACAAATAATAATTTTTGAAAACCCAAATTCGAATTCAAAGCTTCAAAGTTTTTTAATGGTTGTCAATGGTGGAATTTTTTCTCTCTTTTTCTTTGCTCTACATTACTGGAATTAGAGGGGTTGATAGATAGAGAGAGACAGACAGAGAGAGAATAAGTATGAGAAATAATTGATTCCTAATATAAAGGGCCAAATATACCCTATACTATGAGAAAACGTTTAATATACCCTCGTTATACTTTAGATCCACATATACCCCTGTCGTCATACTATTGGTTCAAATATACTCCTCTTCCGTTAAGTTTCTCCAAAGTGGACATTAAATTCTACGTGGCACTAATATTTGATGAGGTGGATGCCACATGGCATGACACCTCAGCTCCCCTAACCTATTTTACCCCTCCCCTCTATTTGTTTTTCCACTATTAAAATTTTCTTTCCCTCCTCCACTAAAAAAATAGCGGGATGAGTTTTTGGACAAATACAACCTTAAAGCAAGCTGCTCATAATCATTAACCAGATAGCTGATATTACTAGGTGAAAAACTTTTGCTTGAGGGCTTTGCAATTGACTTTTAGACATGTCTTACCCAGAAATGAACCGAGCTAGCTTATAAACAATACCTTCGACTGGCTTTGCTTTTTTCTATTAGGGTGTTCCTTGTTTTCTGCTACTTTGTTTTTCTTTGAATCTTTTACAACACAAACAAAATGCAATACTTTGGCTGTGATGACCCAAAAGGTCATCTTATGTTTTAGTACTCTATTCCGCGCTCTTTAGCCTTAAAAAATTTATTTTTATCCTCCTCAATTTGCAGGCACAATCTGGATGTATTTTCGAAAAGCTTTTATGTTGAAAGTTGATGAAAATAATAATTTTTGCCTTAAGTGTTGATTTTAGTTGACTTCAGTCAACGTTTTAAGTAAACAGACTCAGACCTGTGTTTTGAAGGTCCCAGTAGGTTCGTAATAAAATCGAATTCCGAGGTCCCTATCTCGAGATATGAATTTTTGTTTAAAATTAAAAGACTGAAAATCTAAAGGTTTTAAGAAATTGGTTAATGTTTAATCTTGTTGGTATCGGGTCCGTAATTTGGTTCCGAAGTCCGGTACAAATCTAAAATAATATTTATACCTTATCTTTAAAAGTTGATGAGAAACAGAGTTGATTTGACATGATTCGAACGTCCGGTTGGGAAAATAGGAATTTTAAAGTGTTCTTGAGAATTTCATATGATTTGGTTCTAAATTCGTAGTTCTAGGTATTATTTTGGCAATTTGATCGCACGAGCAAGTTCGTATGATATTTTTAGACTTGTGTGCATGTTTGGTTTGGAGCCCCGAGGGCTCGGGTGCGTTTCAGATAAGTTACAAAGTGATTTGAAACTTAGGAAATTGATGGTGTTCTTCAGTTTTTATTGCAGGCCTCTAATCTTGCAATTGCGAGATTAGGCTTCGCATTTGTGACCACTGTTGGGTTCATATTTACGAGCTACTCACCGCAAATGCGAAGAGTAGCTGGGCCAAGCAGTCCTCGCATTTGCGAGAAAATCTTCGCATTTGCGAAGTTGGTCTAGGGAAGAGGTTCTTCACATTTGCGAAGAAGAGAGTCGCAATTGCGATCCCAGTTTCGCATTTGCGACAAAAGCAGAAATGTGACAGGTTCGCATTTGCGATACCTTTATCGCATTTTCTATAGCTCAGGTCGCAAATGCGACATCTGCAGCTGTGTAAAAGTAAAGTTAGACGGGATTTTTCATTTATTCTTCAAATTTTCAAAACCTAAAACACAGGAGGCGATTTTCCAAAGACTTTTTCTTCCCCAAATCATAGGTAAGTGATTTTAAACTAGTTTCTTTCAATCTTTCACTTCATTTTCCAAGATTTCAACCTAGAATCTAAGTTTTTCATGGTGGAATTGGAGATTTTTGGGTAGAAACTAGGGATTTAGAAAAAATTGAGGATTTAGACCTCAATTTGAGGTCAGATTCCAAAACCAATTATATATCCGGGCTCGGGTGAATGGGTAAGCGAATTTTGGTTCAAATTTCGGGTTTGAACCAAGCGGGCCCAGGGTATTGACTTTTGTTGACTTTTTCAAAAATGACCTAATTTGAATTTTTTGAAATCGTGGATAGTTCCTAAGGCTTAAATTGACTCGTTTGGTTGGTAATTTGCTAGATTCTATAGGTCCGGAGGCTTATGTGAAGGGAAACGTGGTAATTGAGCATTGAGTGGATTGTGGAGCGAGGTAAGTGTTGTGTCTAACCTTGACTTGAAGGAATTAGGAACCCTCAAACTATTTGATTATGTGAAATCCATGTGAGCGGCGTATATGCAAGGTGACGAGTGCTTATGCGTCGCCAAATTATCTGTTTTCCCTGACTTACTGCTTTCCTTTAATCGTTTTCTTCCCTGTCTGAATTGTTATATGCTCTAAATGCTTTCCATGCTTAATTGCTACATGTTAATCAACATTTTCTTCTGTTAACTATGTTAGCTCTTTCCATAGGTCCCCTAATCCCTGCTATTTGCTTAATTTGACTTGTTTGCACCTTTTAATTGTAAATTGCTGGATCGGTCCTGCTGTATAGTATTATTTGGGTAGATTTTATATTGATCAAGGTTTCCTTTTCTTGATTCAGTTCGGTATTTATTTATCGTAAAGGTCTTGTGATTTAGACTGTTGATTGACTGTGTACATTGAGTGTTTGGTACTGATATGGTGGGATCGGGCTGCATGCCGCAGTAGGTGGAATAAGGAAGATTGATATGGTGGAATAAGGGTGAATATGTTTACACGGTGGGATGAGGTTGCACGCTGCAACATGTGGAATAAGGGTGGATTGATACGGCAAAATAAGGGTAAATTATGATATTGATATTGATATACGGTGGGATCGAATTGCACGCCGCAATAAATATAGACAAATTTATTTTGGCAAAATCTATGACCAAACGGGTCCTTAATCCTAGTTTGGCTTTCTTTAAGAATTTGTACTGGTTTTCTCATTGTAAGAAAAGAATGCTGGAAACAGAAGAATGTTTGTTGTGTTCTATGTATAAGAAAAGAAAATATTTTTATATTATGGTGCTTAAGTACTAAACGATATTACAGTGAACCAATAAAGAATCTACTTGTAATAAAGGATTTCCACATAAAAAGGATAATAACAAAATACATGAGCAGATGAGCTTGTATTTGAGAATGAAGACTGAATATCCTAGCTAGTGCAAGACAGGGGTCATGTAAAGTTCTTTATAAGCAATTTCTCAAGAAAATGCAACATTCACCATTCAGAAACCGAAACCTAGTAGCTTTTCAAAACTCACTAGTTTGGAACGACCCTTTAAATATTATTCAAAAATTGCTATTGGGTCGGGTCCAATCACAAGAAGTACTAATTAATCCGTTAACCTATTATCTAGTAGCCCGCCTAAAATCCTATTTATAAGATGTAAATACACTATTAGGAGTGTTAAAAAAGACATACTTTTTCTTTGTGCGGAATCATAATTTAGACGGTGGTTGTTTCAGATCTGCTTCCGCGAAGACAAATCAAACTCGTAACTCTCATAATTGATTAAACTAATATTACGGATAAAATAGTACAAATCAAATATATTAAAGACAATATAACTTGAAATTATTAATTTTATGTTTAATGGCGTGATTTTATAGTCAATACAAATATCAGGATATTGTGGGTCCAATTAAACAAGTTCATATAAAATAAAAGAGAAAAAACAAGTTTTAAGAATTCATTTAATTTGGACATTGTAACAGAAAGTCACGTAGAATACACGCTTGCATGTGAATGAGCAGTCACTTTTGAGACGAAATGGTGAGAGGACCCTCCAAAATTACACATCCAATTAATATTCACTTGGCCCTTTTCGGGAGGAATCTCGTGGTTAGGGGCGTATCTTCATTCTTATTCCTTTAAACTACGTGTAATAATATATATATATATATATATATATATATATATATTTTTTTTAAATTATTTATTTATATGTGTATGCATTCATACTTAAAGACTCCTATAGTATAATAATTATTAGATGCATCTTTACAAGTTAAAATGACAATTTAAATTTCAATCCGAACGGTCTTATTTTTGGTAAGGAGTATATATATATATGTGTGTGTGTGTGAAAATCACTTATAGAATTTCAAAACAAATATAATTTTGAACCTATATAATTTCAAAAGTGTGTACAGTTAATCCCGTTAAATATAAATTTTAGATCACTTCTTTATAATAGTTATCTATTCTCTTAAAATATTGGATCCGTCTCTGTCCGTAGTGGTGACGTGTCCCTTACGGTCAACCAAACAACCAAAATTAAAAAGAAAGAAGAAGAAGGGGGTGAGGTCCCCTTAGAAAGTCCACGTTGACAGCAGTATCCCGCCATTTATCACTTCTCCAAATCTCCATCCATAATATTAAGGTTCGATGAAGTTAGTCATCGTTCCTTCATATCACTTCTCCAAGCCAGCAGTTGTTTCAATCAAATAAGCTTAATTGCACCATTGACTTTCAAAATTGTCAACTAAGCCGTGAGTTATATGCAAAAGGTTATATTCATATATTGAAATATGGAGTTTGAGAGCAGTTAATCAAGCTATATGAGCTCTTGTATCACATAATTTATGCTAGGAATTTTATTTTATCAAAATTGTTTCTCGTTGTTTCAAAAGATAAAATAGATAAACAAAAAAGATTCCTTCTCTCTTTTATTTTCACTATTCATTACTCCCGAGCAACTCCAACACGAGAAAAAAGAAGAAAATATATACACAGAAACTATTGATATTAGTTTGTTAATTCAACTGAACTAACAATGTTTTTATTTTCCTTCCTATGGACTGAGATTAATCAACCTTCAGGTTTTACATATGGTTCATGTCCGACCCTAATCAAGTTTAAATTTCTTATGGCCCCTATATTTATCCAAAAAGAGACATCTTTGGAGACACTAATCACCCAATGATAAATGGGTGATAAATCATGTTGTCGGCAAAAAGACAATGCCAAGTGCGAACTTGTTATTGTTACATTAAAATTAAAGGGTAATTATTGACCGTTTAGGTAATCTAATTAGTGTAACCTTGCAAGAACTTCCTCGCCCCCAACATACAAAATGTTATTCAAACCTTTCACTAGAAGTTAATGAAAAAGGAAACTAAGGGTGTGGAATTGGAGGCAACATCAGTCCCACATGCCCAATTTAGGGGCTATAAAATACTTAAGACGGTTAGATATATAAAACACAGGAATGATCAAACTGAAATAATTGTGCGAGGAGTATCTCCAAAAGATAACATTTTTAAATGCTACTACATTATATGTTTTTCAGGATACACAGAACACAGACACATTTGCACCTCTCACCTCATCTAACCAACATGACTGAGGATCAAACAACTCTCCAAGAAAAAAACAATATAAATGCTTACATGTTAAATATTTATTTCCAGTGGCAGAGCCAATACTTCTAACTAGGGAAGTATTCGTAAAATGCAAGGACGATATACTTACCGTTCTAACTTGAATCCTAAAATAAAATTGAAGCCATCTCTAAATTAGAAGTATTCCTTTATGTCAATAGGATTCAACAAATTTTTTATATATATATATATATATATATATATATATATATATATAGTTAATCTAGTTTTTCTTCCCGGTAAAATTAACATTCTATTTAACCAAAAAAGTTCAATACAAACCAGGAACTGCTGACAATTCCTTTGCTATGTTTGACAACTAAGTACTCTACTCACTCTTAGTGATCAGATCCATTGACCAAGTACACGGTTTTGATGACAACTATATACTATACACATCCTATTGCCTATACAATTTGCAAAATAGAAAAAATAGACATTACATTTGTAAGAACATATAATCTAAACTAGTCTATGGAATCCAGTTCAATGCCTCCAAATGCCTCTGCCAGCTGAGATACAAGTTTCCTCTTATGTGGGTATGAATTGCAATTTCTCTACAAAGTCTATTCGGGGATGAGCTTCCACTCTGAAAACCGATCTTGTTTCTATTTCGCAGATATACCATCATCGCAAAAACAACTGAGACAATTGTTCCAAATCCTTTTTTTTTTTTCTGGCACAGGCGGCCACCCATTTTACCTCTTCCTGCCATGTAGTTATCTGCCTAGGACATCCAAGCTAAGTCAATAGCCTTTGCCAAATATTCTTAGTGTAACCACAACCAAGGTTTAAATGTTCAAAGTGTTCATCAGCCAGCCCACATAATACACAAGCTTGAGGAACTTGAATATCAAATTTCTGTAGCCTCTCGACAGTAGGTAGCCTACCTTGTACAGCTAGCCATAAGTTGAATTTGTGTCTAGGATGTAAATGTGGTTGTAAGAGTAGGCTCTTCCAGTGCACCTTTTGGATTTGAGGGATCTGCAGCTGATATAACTTCTTGATGTTGAATCTCCCATCAGAGCTTTGCAATCGCATCAGTCTTGAAGTCAGGTCACCTTGGAAGGTAGGTAGATCAAAAATGAGTTTCCTGAGCTCAAGAATTTTCCTCACAACCCAGGCTGCATTCTTGGGTATGGACATATTATCTACAACCTGATGCTTAATGTAGTAAGCATCGATCCACCTGATCCAGAAGCAGTCTTTCTTCTTTGTGATAGCCCATACGTGTTTTTCCACAACTGTTTTATTCCAGTTGTACAAGCTTATAACATTTATTCCTCCAGCTGCTTGTGGAAATCATATCTTCTCCCAGGCCACCAATGCTTTCCTAGAGATTATCCTGTCCGTAGGAATGTCCTTCATGTGGCTTCAATCATTTTCAACACCTTCTTTGGCAATAGAAATATTTGTGCCAGTATGATTGTACACCAAAGATCACTGATTTTATGAGCTGCAATCTTCCCGAATTTGACAACAATTTTGATGTCCAATAACATATTCTAATAGTGATCTTTTATGCCAGTGGCCAACATTGGTTAATTGACAGCTTTGTAGATGCTAGTGGCACACCAAAATATTTGAAGGGCAAAGTGCCTTCATTGTATCCCAACTCCTGTAAGATGTCCTCTTTCAAAGTTGCAGAAATGCCAGTAAGGTATATGGAGCTCTTATCTGCATTTTCCCGTATCCCTGGGGTCTTTGAGAACTTCATAAAATCTTTCTAAAGTAGTCTCATAGAAGGAAAGTCTGCCCTACAAAATATGAACAAGTCATCAACAAAACATACATGGATCACCCTCATCTTTTTGCATCTAGGATGGAAGTGAAACTCCTTGTTCAAGGCCAACTGATCAAATTCCCTCTGTAGATATTCCATAGCAAGCACAAACATGTAAGATGACATAGAGTTACCTTGCCTTATTCCTCTTTGGCCTTTGAAAGGTTTAGTGAGTCCCCTATTCAGAGTTAAGGAGTAAGTGACAGTTGTTATAGTTTCCATTATCCACTCGATAAACTTGTGTGGGATCCCAGTTCTATCAGAAGTCTTTTCAGAAAATTCCAATCCAATGTGTCATCAACCTTAAGTATACACCTTGCTAAAATTCCTTTCCTGTTATAGCTTTTAAATAAATCATGAGTGAATAATATATTATCAGTGATACTCCTTACTTCAATGAAAGTTGATTGAGATCCTCCAACCGGATGACCTATTATTGTCTTCAGTCTCTCAGTGATCACTTTAGTAATAATCTTGTACATGGTTGTACAACATGCTATAGGCCTATAGTCCTTCACCTGAGTGGGGGTGGGGACTTTTGGAATACGAGTGATAGCAGTACAATTTATGTCCTTGTTCATTTTTCCTGTTTGAAAGAATGCTAGTACATCAGCAATCACATCACCTTTTACCTCCTCCAAGTGTTGTGTGAAGAATTCAATTGGAAATCCATTAACATCTGGGGCTTTGTCAGTTGAGATGCTCTTTATAGAAAAAAATATTTCCTCTGATGTAACTTCCTTGATCAATTCAAGTTGTTTTGCTCTTGTCAAGCAGGTACCTTTCTTAATCACCTCAAAATTGGGGCAAGGGAGAATGTGTGATGACTCTCCCATCAGATTTTTAAAGAAAGAGAGAAATTGTTCTTCTACATGCTTTGGTTCTGTGATCTTGATGTCTGCATCATTATGTCTAAAACTAATTGTATTAGCACTAGTGCACATCTTCCACTGAGCATGGAAGTGTCTTGTATTAGCATCTCTATATTGTATCCATGTGGCTCGAGATTTCTACCTTAGAACCTAACCTCTACATTGATCCACCTTCCCACTTTTATTAAAGTTGCTTTCTCCTGTTCTATAAAGGTCTGACATAATGGTTGTAGGGAGATATTGGATTGTGCTAATTCTAGCTTCTGCCTGGCTGGATTCAGCTTTTGTTGATAGGAGGCTATGCATGTGTTTAGATCCCTCAGTGCCTCCTCTCGCCTCTTAAGGTTCTGCATGTTCTGGGCATCCCTGCATCTCTGTAATTTTGTGTCCACACTTCTTTCACAATCCCTGCAAATTTGGGTGATGTAAGACTGTGTAATATAACTTGAAAGGTCTAGGATGTAATTTCTATTATTGCACTACAAAATTGAATTTTAGCAAGACTGGTGAATGGTCTGATACTCCAGGATTCAACAACTGTGCTTCAATATGGCCATAGTTCATTAGCTAATTGTAATTTCCAAAGGCCCAATCAATCTTGCTATATACTCTTGCATTGTCATCTCTTTTGCTACACCATGTGTGATACCATCCTGTACTCTTTAAGGGAGTAAATTCTAGTCGATCCAATAGTTCCTTGAAGCCCTGAGTCTCTTCCTGTGTGATAGGGTCTCCAATCCTATTCTCTGAGTAAAGCACATTGTTGAAATCACTACATACCAGCCATTCAGTTGTCATATGAGATCTTATAGAATCAATCTTATCCCATAATTATTGTCTCTCATCAAGTCATTACTTGCATAAATCACAGTGAGTAGTAACCTTGTTTGGCGAGTAGAGTCTTCCACTTCACAATGGATGAACTGAGCATTTACCTCGAATATCTGAAGTTGTATATGAGGTTCCTCAGTAGCCAAATACGACCATTATAAGCATGATCATAGTTGTATTTGGCTTGCTATTCTTTTGATATCTTTTGAGTAATCTTCCTAGCTTTTTTTACTCTTACTCTTGTCTCAACTATCCCCATAACTTCTATTTTATACTTCTTCAGAAAGAGAGTCATGTCATTTTGTTTGAAGGGCCTATTTAGACCTTTAATGTTCCAAGTACTTATAATCATGGAGGTTTGAGGGGTTTGTACCACCCTCCCTTACATCAGGTGGGGTGTGTCCTTGAATCAGTACCTCAAATCTATCGGTAGTTTCCTACTGGCAAGTGGAACAACCAACTATAGTTTGTTGTAGATCAATTATTCCACCATCATCAATTCTTTTACCTTGATTTTTTGACCCTTCTTTTCTCACAGGTGCTGCTAAAGCTGGGAATTCCTCCTCTTCCAATGTAACATTAGTCTCATGTGGTTCAAAGGCATTTTCCTGTGTTTTAGAAGTAGTTGGATCAGTGGTAGTGCTAATCTGGTCCTTTGCCACCCATTTAGTCATCACCTTCCTCCTCTTCCTACCTCTTCTATTCTTCCTTGTTTGCTCCAAAAAACCATCATTTCCTTTTAGGTCTTCCTCTGTCTGCATTCCTCAGTAGCGTGACTGACTTTAGCACAGTCAGTACAATACTTTGGCTTTCAATCATACTTTATACTCTATGGATAACCCCCCACTAGAGTATGGAGCTCCAGAGCATTTGGCAGGGGGTGGGATATGTCTGTCTCTACTAGTACTCTAGCATACGATGTACGATCCATCTCTGTTAAAAAATTTAGTGTACATAGGTTTACCCACCATACTAGCCAGCTTACTCAAAGCTTCTGTAGACAAGTAGCCAACAGGTAAACTAGGAAATCTCACCCATAAAGGAATTACAATTAGACATTCAGGATAAAACACAAAATCAATCGACTAATTCTTCAAGATGAAAGGCCTGTTATGGAATGTATAAGGACCAGATTGCATGACTCGATCCCTATCACTCACAGAACCAAACCTGAATATGTAGTAGCAGTCGTCATGATATATGATTTTGGGTTTGATAACCAAATTCCACACATTCTCCACATAATTCTTCATGGATTTGAAAAATGGAGTATTACCCGGAACATACCCTATCAGAGAAGTACCCCAATATTCCTATTGTTCCTTAAT
The DNA here is from genome assembly GCA_005239505.1 of Nicotiana paniculata. Taxonomy (NCBI): domain Eukaryota; kingdom Viridiplantae; phylum Streptophyta; class Magnoliopsida; order Solanales; family Solanaceae; genus Nicotiana; species Nicotiana paniculata. The sequence goes on along the minus strand of ML329499.1, from coordinate 47,053 downwards.
ATCCTCCTCAACAATTGTAACTACAAATGTATCACCATGCAAGTTTAGAGGAATGTAGTTAATAGCCTTACCCACTTGTGATCTTCGATACATCTATAGGGTTTCTCCTCATTTGGTGGAGATTTCTGTTTCTCCATCGCATGGGCTTTTGCAGCAGCAGGAGTTGGTACTTTGGAGTTAGCTAGGACAGAAATTTGGAGTCGGGGGGGGGGGGGAGGTATCTATCCCTGTTCTTCTTGTAGCATGCTTTCTAGCTGGGTTGAGATAATTCTCACTCTTCTCATCATCTTCTGGTTCCTCACGGATGGGTTGGAATTATAGCAGTAGGACGCTACCAAAAATGAGTGGTCTTACTTGTGATTGAATTGCATTTGCCGGTGTTGCTATAGCCAAAGTCGTCGGTGATGGAAAGGTACTGGTGGCCGGCATTTTCACATTTCTCGTGCACATTAGCAGGACTCGCTTAACCTGCGCTAAGAGTAAATCATGTTAGTCCCCTTTTTACTCTAGTGACACAATAGGGATTCAGTTGGACCCCTTCAAACCATGTAGCTCCTCGCTATCCCTATCAACGTGTATGAAAAATAAAATTTAGGAAAGTACAATACCTAGCTAGTTTTATATATGCAGTTTTTTGAGGTTTGCTTGAAAACTTCCCTCTCATTTCTATTGATTTTTGGCTTGAAATCTAAGATTTTTTTGTAAAACTTGCATGACCATTTCGAATTTAATAAGTGCTGAAAAAGTACTTTGCTACAAATTACAAAAGAAAAATGAAAAAGAAAACTATTTTTGTACGACAAAGAAAAGAACTGGGATATCATACAGAGAAAGGAAAATGGCCTAAATTACCCCTATTGTTTGCTAAATGATTTATAAATACCGTTCGTTCATCTATTCGTCCGAAAGAACACGATCTTAATTCTATTAACAAAAATACCCCACGTCTAACGGCATCATTGGTGGGCCTTTCATTTGTTGATGTGGCTATTTTTTTACTGTGCCACATGGCACTCTTGTCACATAAATTAAATCTGAGTTTAATTTTGAACCCATTAACCGGATCTGACCCTATATTTGTTACCCAGGTCAAAAATAATTCCAGCCTAGGTCATATTTTACTCTATCTCTTCTCTTTTCTTATAGTCGCCGGTGAAAATCCTCAACCAAGCCACCAGAGCTCCACTACCTCACCACCTTTCCTCTCTATTTTTCTATTCTATATTTTTGTTTTTGGTTCTTTCTTTGAGTCATATAGAGGTCGCCATATCTGGAAAATAAACTAATGAAAGTTGCCGCTTGCATGTTTGGCCGGAAAATAGTTCTAGCAATCGATAATTTTGTTTTCTTCTTCGGACCCTTATTTTTTGTCACGATCTAAAATTCAACTAGTCGTGCTGGCACCTAACCCAACTCGCTAGGTAAGCCCAATAACAGTCAACACAGTTTTAATAAAATAAAAGTGACCATCAAATGATATGATAGAGTTCACAGTAATATCCCAAGGACTGGTAGTAAAAGTCACGAGCTACTAAGACTAGATTTTTGCAAAAAACTGATATAAAATAGATACAACTTCTATTTGGAATGTTCATAAGTAGAATCAGGGACAAGTGGTAGCTAAATCCGGAAGGCAGGTACATCTTCAGTGTCAACTCCCGTCTACCGCATCCCAGCTCCAAGGTCTGCACGCAAGGTGCGGAACTGTAGTATGAATACAACCGATCCCATGTACCCAGTAAGTATCTTGACTAGCCTCGGTGAAGTAGCGACAAGTCTTTTTAGTTAAAAGAGACTCAGTGATATAACCTGTGTAGCAGAATTGCGATAGAAACAATACTAGAACATAACAGAGAGGAGTACAAGAACAAATATTCAAAGAAGTAAATGGTTACTAGAAGAATTATGGTCAATATTTTTCAATATCACAACCAATCATTTCCTTAAAGCGATGACGATCAAACTACTGTAGAAAATCAAGAACTTTCATAGTGTGAGAAATGTAAACAAGATATCAAATCAAATGGCACGACAATACCCTTCGTGCATTTATCTCTTCCTCACCAAGCATACGTATAAAAGTACCAACTAGGTAAAAGAGATACCAATAACGGTAACGACAAAGTGGGAAGTATACAGGTAGCAATAATGAATAAGGCAGTGCATATGGACAACAATAACAAATTAGGTTGGAGGCATATAAGTAATGATAGCAATTAAGATAGGAGAATGTAAATTTAACTAACTAACATGGTATAAGGCTTATACTAAAGTGCCACAACACAAATCTCAACATATTTTGATGGTGCCTATCACAGTACGTGGCAAGCCGACAATCACAAATTAACCATGCATTTTAAATTTAAAACATGATGTAATTAGTTTAACAGTGAAAAATCTCATAAATAGACGATAAGAATAACTACGACTCAACTACAAAATCTCCCAAAATCTGGGTATCACCGAGTACATGAGCTACTAAGTGTCAACATAGTCAAAACTTCTAATACAATTGTCTGGAAAGATAGAACAATGCTAAATAAATTGAAAAGAAGGAGAGTTGAGGTTTGCAGGTGCCAAAGCAGCTACCTCAGTAGTCCCCAAGAAGGTACTACTGCAAGTCTAGAAACCACCGAGTCCAGATGTACCTGGATCTGCACATGAAGTGTAGAGTGTATTCTAAGTACAACCAACCCAACGTACTCAATAAGTAACAGTACAAACCTTAAACTGAAAGCAGTGATGAGCTCATAAAGATAAATGATAGTAATAACTCAAAAAAATCCCATGGTCAGTTCGTACGCAATACAAAAATGTAGACATGCTTTCAGGTTCAACAGTTAAAGCTCAATACTGATAAAATATGTCAAGTATAGCCAGTAAGAGGAATGTTACGTCTCTGTATACAAATCAAATATGCATGTTACATGTAATGCAACAGAATAATTAACTCATGTACTCACACTCTCGGAGTACTCAATCTCACTCAGCATGATCAATCACTCAGCAATCATAATCACTGAGCAGTTGCACTCAGCAGTCAACGGTACCTGCCTCACTACTGGTATGTCAGACTCTAGAGGGTTGGATCCTGCCCAAGTACTAATATAAGCGAATATGGAATGCTGCGACGTCCAGCCCGATCCCATAAATGTGTCAATAAGCCTGATGCGGCTTGTATCCCGGTCATATAAGTATCCCTCACAAGCCGGACCTCAGGCCCCAACTCAGTCATCAATCTCTCCAGTCTTACGTGCTCACAAATCTCATGCCAATCAGCCCAAACAATGATAACATGATGTAATAATAAATGATAAGAGAGACTGAGATATGATATGCAAATGATGAATGCGGCTGAGTACATAATTGCAATTTAAGCAAATAACTCAACTGCAGAAATGACCTTAATGGGTCCCAACAGAATAGGCATATAGCCTAAGCATGATTTCTAACATGGATCGCAACTCAATTACTCTAACACAGGATTACATGAATAGCAACAAGATTTGATAACTACAGAGTACCATGAAATCAACCGACTCACAATTACCACGGTGCGCGTCCACACGCCCGTCACCTAGCATGTGCATCACCTCAATACCAATCATATAACATGAAATCCAGGGATTCATACCATCAGTACCAAGTTTAGAAGTGTTACTTACCTCAAACCACCCAAATCACAACTCCAACAAGCCCCTGCCTCACGAATCGGCCTCCGAATGACTCGAATCTAGTCACAAGCAACTTAATACAATCAATACAAGCTATAGAAATCGATTCCATACGATAAAGCTAAGTTCTTTAACCAAAGTAAAAATGTCAACATCAGCCCCACATCTCGGCAAATAATAAAATTTACAAAGTCTGAACACCCATTCAAAAATGAGTCCAACTATACCAAAATCATCCAATTCTGACCTCAAATCGCCTTTCAAATCCTCAAAATATAGCTTATGAAGTTTCCACAAATTTTCCCAAAATTTCCAACCCAAAATAGTAATTAAGTGGTAAAATTAATGATAGATTCATGTATATTAATCAAATCCGAGTTAGAATCAGTTACCCTAAACAACTCCTTGAAAATCTCTCCAAAAATCGCCTCAATCCGAGCTCCCAAAGTCCAAATGTGAAATAATACTCTAACCCTTGTTAGGTAAGACACTTACCTCGAACAAACCGAATCGATACGCTAGAAGTACCATCCCGCACAAATCAACCTCCAATCGACTCAAAGCTAGCCAAAAGTAACTCAAAATCATCAAATAATCCCATGGGAAGCAAACCCAAATGATAAAGGTCAAATCTTTAATCAATACTCAAAATCAACCAAAAATGTCAACCTAGGACCGCACCTCGAAACTCGATAGAACTCATAAATTCTTACAACCCATTCAATTACGAGTCCAACCGTACTATTTTACTCAAATCCGAATCGGAATCAATATTAAAACCCCAATTATTCACTTTAGAAAAGTTTAGACAAAAAAAACCCCAATTTCTCTTTTAGATTCATCAAAGCCAAAATCAAACATGGAATCATGTAATATAATAAAATTCGAGTAAACAATACTTACCCCAATCCAAATTGAGAAAATTCCCTCCAAAATCCCCCGAATCCGAGCTCCAAAATCATGTGAGAAAAAGTGACTAAATTCTGGAACAAATAAAATAATGCAGCAGCTGTTATAGCTTGAATAAGATCCTAAATGACCCTGAAATTCACATTTGATAAGTCCAACATAATCCTTATGAGATTACACCCAAGATAGCCTTTTGAATTACTCAATTTGGCATTAAAATGAGGGAGATACAATGTTTTAAAGTTTTAAAGGAAGTCTGAAAATTTAAGGGACAAAAATGACATTTTTTGTAATTATTTTACATCAGAAAATCAGCAACAAAAGAATCTTCGTTTAGCACCCAAAACTCATTTGGAACCTCTTGTACAAAAACCATATATGCATCTCAATCATAAAAGACACTGCGAACCTGCTCGCCCTCAAAATATTGAAAAGAGGTCATCTTGACCCGATATTGACCATGGTCAAACTCCAAATCCTTAACTTAAACTAGTTTCTCAACTAATGATGCGTATATACCCAAGCCCCTCGGGACGCCATTCAATCATACCAGCGAGTATAAATACATTATCCAAACTTGTCCAAAGCCTCAAAACATCCATAGGAACATCACAACAAAGAATCAAGGCTCAAACAAAATAGAATTTCTCTTAAATTATTAAATCTTCATTCTTTCAAAAGAGTGACCGAATAACACTTAAACACTTCAGATTACTTTCAAATTTCGCACACAAGTTCAATTCAACTATGTAGACCTATCCAAAGTCTTAAAACACCAATTGGAGTCTAATAACATCAAAGTCAACTTATGAACTCTTAAGTTCTTCAAATTGTCAACTTTCGTTAAATTGTGTCAAATCCTTCTAAGAACCTCCAAAACTGAATACGAACATACATACAAATTCAAAATTATCATACGACCCTATTGGAACCGTAGAAACTCTATTCCGAGTCTGTTTATCCAAAAGTCAAACCTCGATAAACTCTTCTAGCTTAAAGCTTCCAAATCGAGAGTCATTCTTCCAAATCAATACCGAATCACTCGAAAATTAAAACCCACCATACACAAGTCATAATACATCATATGAAAATACTTAAAGTCTCAAATCACTGAATAAAACACTTAAGGTCAAAACGACTGATCAGGTCGTTATATTTTTTATTTTATTTGCAGATAAAAAGTCTGATCTGAAAGCTGACCGGAAATAACTAGTTTTTCTACCCTTTTACCTTCTTATAATTACTTTTTAATCTTTCTTTACAAGTACCAGACAAATATCAACAACAATCACCTTCGCATGGCAAAACCTATGTGCTACTATGTACATTACAACTGTGACAAATATCAATCAAAATGAACAAGAGACATATTTAAACACCATAAAGCATAAAAATAATCTTGAATAAGGTAAAAAAATAGAATAAGGAGTTTATTTTAGAAATCAAGTAAAGTAAGATACAATTTATACAAGATAAAGTACTAGATGTCTTTAGTTTAGAAATCAATAAAATTGAGTAAAAATTATCATATTTAAACAAATCAAAACATTAGTTAGATTAACGAATTAAATATAGAATTTGTTAAAAGGAAAAAACGTGATAATAATTTTAAGTAAAGTAAACATCAAACAGGGTGATGAGTATAATTTGAGAACTCAATTATAGTAAAACTGCGATAACCATTTAAAAATGATATGGCACCGAGTGAGATAACGAGTTCTATCTTAAGATACACATAGAATAAGGCATGTTAATAATTCTTTTATTTAAACCGTTATGTTACCAACAACTCAACAGAATTTGGCATAATGACTCCATGCAATTAAATTCACATTGACAACCAGTTTACCAAGTTTTAATTGAGGCATAGAATGACATGTTAAAGCAATACAACAAATCACATAGAATGCATGACTCGCACAAGAAGCCACAATCGTTCTAACACCAAGATGACAACAAATAACGAGATACATTAAAAAATACGGATGAATGATTGAAGGGAGAATAATAACCATTCAAATCAACAAGTTGTTCCAACATAAAATGTACAGTAACAATCAAAAGCGAGGTACCGCCTCGAAATCACATTTTACAAATTATAATTACAATCTTTCTTTATATCACCGCGTGAGCCTTGTATTTAGTTTTTATTTTCCAAAATTTTGACAAAAATTCCCAAATTTTCTCTTTGATTGACATAAATTTGATGTCAAATCTAGTGTATAATCATGAAATATAGTTCGAAATTAACTAAAATTCTTACCCAATAGTTTGGTATGAAAACTTCTCCACAAAATCCCCTCCCACCGAGTCTAGGGCTCAAAAGGTGATAAAATGAGGCTAATTTCCGAAATACTAAGCTATAAACAAGTGCAGATGTCACATTTGCGACCTGGGGGTTCAAAAATGCGAACCCGTGTTCCCAGCCCAGCATCGCAAAAGTGAGAAGGATCGCACAAATGCGGAGGTCGCAACGATAAAAACCTCGCAAATGCGAGAACGGAACACCAGAACTAGCTGAACCTTCAATAGACTCTCTAAATCGCGTCCGAGACTCACTCGAGCCCTCGGGGCTCCACACGAAACATCAACACAAGTATAAATACATAATACAAACTCGCTCACGCGATCAAACCATCAAAATAACATCCGAAACCATGAATCGGACCTCCAAAACACATGAACTCATGAATTTCTAAAACACAACCACGCGTCTGATTCCTATCAAATCAACTCGGAATGACGCCAAACTTTGCAAACAAGTTCCAAATAACATAACGAACTTATTTCAAGTCCCAAAACTAAAATCCAAACTTGATAGTTATAAAGTTAAATCATGATCAAACTTAGGGAAATTCTAAACCTTTAAATTTCCCACTTCCGCCAATTATGGCCAAAACCTTCTGGAATCTTCCAATGCAATCCAGGCATACTCCCAAGTACAAAATCACCAACCGGACCTAACGGGACAGCCGAAACTCCGATCCGAGATCAAATATGTAAAAGTCAAACTTGGTCACTCTTCCAACTTAAAGCTTCTAAAATGAGAATCATTCTTCCGAATAAGCTCTGAATCACTCGAAAACCAAATTCAATGATACACGCAAGTCTTAATACACCATATGAAGTACTTGAGACCTTAAACCACCGAATTGCATTCAAATACTTAAAACGACTGGTCGGGTCGTTACATTCTCCCCCACTTAAACATACGTTCGTCCTGGAACGTGCTAAGAGTTTTCCCAAAACAATCAAATCACCCTGTAACCCTCTCTCGTGCATATACCCGTGGGTGATCCCGCATCACCCCAATCCAAATAAGCCTAACAACACAACCTAGCCGAAGATCCTTACTGCAACCTTAGCCCATAAACCTTAAAGCCAAATTCTCCAATATCTAGAACCCATTATAAGACCTAATTATCACATCCATATGCTGTATAAGTCTAGACAAGCCAAATCAAGTCGTATTCATAAACCAGAACATAATCACATGAGATACCACATAACTAAGATACTCGTAGTAGTAGTTCCCGACCATAATAGCTGCTAATTGACAAGCCCGGCACGACCATGCAATTCGTGCACCATACAAGCAACAACTCGGATGTACCAAGGTGATGCAAAGAGAATCAAGCGAGAGGAATGCCCCGCGGCTCAACGGATACCACTACGAAGAGCAATGCTTTGAACTCATCTCACAATAGAGAAACTAAAACACATGAAATGAGAACAACGGATCCTATCCAAACATAGAGCCACTGCGATGCGTGACCCAATCCAAACACCGGTCCACATGGAATACCTCGAGGCATGTGTCTCACAATCAATAACCATTTGCGTAATATTCAACAAACACGTGACGAGCATGGCCATAATCATGGAGAAATGGATATCACAATATATATACCACAAACAAGAAGACCATAACCAAGGCACAATCAACCATTCAGTACGCCAGGAGCTATCTCGCTCGAATTTCGCTACAAAGCCCAAACAGAACCGCATCATGTGTAAATAGTCAATAGTCTCGCAACTCATCATGGCGTAAAAGAGTAATACAATGAACACATCAGAACATGAATAAGGTCAACTCTAATCGATGACAACACCCATTACAATAGATTTGTTGAGCAAACAAGTCCGACCCATTGTAGAATGCACATCTTCATTAGGCCTACCAATGGCCTCCAATTCAATTCCGATCCTTCACAAACTAGGTAGATAGCCTCCGAAACCCATGATGACCTATCCAAAGCACATAAAATTAGCAGTCAAGCTCTTAACATACTCTACCGTTCACAATCCAGGAACAATCTGCATCCGAGAACCTTCTAAGTCTACAAACCTTAGAACACCAGAATCTCCAAATCAGATCCCAACTACACTAATCAAATGAATGACACCTTCCTTATACACGATCATCACACGATAAATACTTCCACAATTATTTCTTGCCACATAGAATAGTCTAAACCTAAACAATCGATCACTCAGGTAGATACCGTAATACTAGTTAGGCACGCCCAAGTCGAAGCACAATAATCTTTCTAGATTGCACACCTTTCTTGGGTGGTAACAAATGATGCTAGCATTCTTCTAAACATCAGAAGTCGTCCATGCTGTCTAGAAGTGGTGACCCCATCCAGGCGAATATCATAACATGCAACATGTTCCTTATGCCGGTAAAAGACTTCTGGATGAAGTCGTGGTCGACACTATCAAGAACCCTTCGATGCCCATCCACACATAACTAAGCCATGAGAACTGAATTTTCCAAATCAATCAAGTCACACAAACCATCAAACCCAAGAGTATTGACACTAAATGCCGGTAAGGCATTACCACACCAAATAGACCAATTACCTTTATTACCATGCTGACCCAACACCACCAAGCTGACCTATTTCTTCGAATCTTCCTCGACTTGTCTTCAAGTTAACACTTCTCATTATCGGTACACAATAATCCTAAATCAAAGCTCACTACGGGAGATCCTAACACAAACCACGTCGTCTGAAAGCCAGTATACCACTGTATTTCCTCTGAAGCACCCAACAATGCTGCAACCGAGATATCCACTCGAAAGGACCTTCTGTGAATTTGAAGATGTTTCTTTAACCTCTCATATATTGGAATGTAGATCTAGCAATCATACAGATATACCACAAGTCCCAGCACCATCCCATGCAAATATCATAACTTAGTCACTTACAATTCTGGGGAACCATTCAACATCATATATATACCTCCGACCCAAAGCTGACATAACATTTGACCATGCAATTTGATCGTCGATAGTAGACTCCCCCATTTGGCGCGAATTCATAGGGTATAACATCTGATGATCCACCATACCAACCTTCATAAACTCATACATCACCAATTAGATACAAGAACCCCTCGCATCGCACACTTGAATAACTTATGATCCACCAACACGTCCTCGTCCTCAGTCTAGACAACACCCAGACAATGATGGAGCATCCATGCCCCCTTGTAGCATCCGCAACATGAAAAATCGCCGGAGCATAACTGATACCGAGTGTCAACATCATATACGAGTGGATTTAAAGGAATATAAGATATATGCTTCAAGCTGAATCAATACCGCACAATAAGAAATGAATGGAATGAAATTTCCTAATAGGTCTGTAGCCTCTCGAAGATAAGTACAGACGTCTCTGTACCGATCCGCAACACTCTAATAAAAAAGCTTATGACTCGTCGCACCTATGAACCAAGGGCTCTGATAAACTTGTCCCAACCCAAAAATTTGATCTTAGGTTGTCGTGATGACACCTAGTCTCTAAGACTAGGCAAGCCTAGTACATGAGGAGATCTAGCATAGGTAACCAATTCATCTATATAAAAAATTAAACTGATCAATGAAATAACGTAACTAAAGCTAAACAATAGTTATACAATCCCCAGAGATGGTAGTACAGAGTCATAAGCTCTACTAACATACACTTATTCCTAGATACAATATTGTTCTAAATTGAAGATAAACAGTAGAAAAGATAATATTCGAAAGTGACTCCGAGGTCTGCGAACGTCAACCAGGTATACCTTGATGTCTCCAGCCACGCAGACCCAACTTTCAAAACAAGTCGATCAGAAGTACCTGGATCTGCAAAAAATGTAGAGGTGTAGCATGAGTACACCACAACGATACCTAGTAAGTATCAAGCCTAACCTCGGTAGGGTAGTGATGAGGCCAGGTCAAGACACCTACTAGGCATAGAAACCTTTTCAAGATATATATGAAGCCAACAGTGGAAAGAAATTCAATATAAGGCTAATGACAGAAAGATTATTGCTTTACAACCAACAATGAAATAATAGAAACACGAATGACAACAAGTAGCGAACGGGTAAGAAAGAAGCAACATAATCAGAACATTGATGAGATGTGAATAAGCCTAAATAAGGAAAAACATATGACAACTAAAATAATCAAATCGTTACCAACACATGAACTTGCAACAAGAATTACCCTGATGCATCACACCTCATAAATCACAAATCATGAACCACAATTTCCATGTCTTACATGTATGACACCTCGTGCCCACAATAGCAATCACCTTCGCACGACAAAGCCCACGTGCTACCATGTATATTGTAACCGTGATAAATATCAAGCACAATTAACGAGAGATATATTTAAACACCATAAAGCATAATAACAATATTGAATAACGTAAGACGTCAAATGAAATTATGAGTTTATTTTAGAAATTAAGTAAAGTAAAATAAGATACAATTTATACAAAATAGAGTATCAGATGGGTTTAGATTAGAAATCAATAAAATTGAGTAAATATGTCATATTTAAACAAATCAAAATATCAGTTAGATTAACGAATTAAATATAGAATTTGTTAAAAGAAAAAAATTTGATAACAATTTTAAGTAAAGTAAACATCAAACAGGGTGATGAGTATAATTTGAGAACCCAATTATAGTAAAAGTGCGATAACCATTTAAAAATGATAAGGCACCGAGTGAGATAACGAGTTATATATTAAGAGACACATGTAATAAGGCAATTTAGTATTCTTTTATTTAAACTCTTGTGTTACCAACAACTCAACAGAATATGCCATAATGACTCCACACAATTAAATTCACATTGACAATCAGTTTACCAAGTTATAATGGAGGCACAAATTGGCATGTTAAAGCAATACAACAAATCACGTATAATGCATAACTCACACAAGAAACCACAATTATTCCAACACCAAGATGACAACGAATAACCCAATACAACAAAAAATATGGATGAATGATTGAAGGGAGAACAATAACTGTTCAAATCAACAAGTCGTTCCAACAATAAATGTACAATAAGAATCGAGGTACTGCCTCGAAATCATTTTTCACAACTAAAAATAATAATCTTAGGTTATATAACCACGTGAGCCTTGCATTTAGTTTTAAATTATTTTTTCTGATATAGCTACACGCGTTTTAGCCCCCTTATTTCACCGCGTGACTTTAAGTAATTCCCTTACTAGCAACACGTGTATCAAGCCCACCCTGTCTCACTGCATGCATATCAACCCCTATCCTTTTACCACCTCATGCGTATCAATATCACAACACAAGGACAACTCACACTACATATGCCCATAAGCCACAACTTGCCAAAATCAACAATACCAATGTTACTACAACAAATAGCCCATGGCTCAGCCACAATATATACAAGAAACTCGATAATAACAAGAATGAGTGAGATTAATCAACAAGGAAAGATATCTCAATAATCTACAACTTCAAGTTAAATGTCATAATAGCTTTCGTAGCTTCAACTTCAATAGCAAAACTAAAGGTATTCCCACGAAAAGACCACTTCCAATTCAATGGCATAACATAAACTTAACACGAAGAGAGATTGTGTGAAATAGTAAATACGTCTAAATACATGAGAATAAATTTAACACGAAGATACATTATGAAGTAACAACTTCAATTAAGGATAATTCAACAAATAAAAGGCACATGACAATAAGAGAGATAACAACATCAAATAAGACATATAAGGGCATGTTTGATAATAAAAGATAAAGCATGTAATAAAAACATCAAGTAAAACATGTAAGAGCAATTTAACAATGGAATAGATAACACGATATTATAATTTCCAATTAAATGCATGAAAGAGCCTAAGAGTCTAAACCGATCATTTTACCACATATAAGCCGGGTACACACTTGTCACCTCATGTACACATCTTTCACATGATCAACTAGTGAAATAAAAACCAAATACTAAGGGTTAGTTCCCCCACACAAAGTTAGGCAAGATACTTACCTCAATTAGGCCAAATCAACACTCAAAAATAACTTTCTCTTTGAAATTCACCTCTACACAGCTCAAATCTAACAAAAAATAACTTAATATCATCAAACAATGCAAAAGAAACTAATTACAATAGGTGAAGCTATGATCTTTACACATTTTCCGAAAAGTCAACAAAAGCCAATCCTCGACCTGCTCGGTCGAACCTGGGTCCAAGGGTAGATTCCGACTACCCATAACACACAAGTCAATATATGTGTTTTGCTTTCAAATCCGAGTCCAAATCGACTCTCAAAACTCATATTTTCATTGTCCAAAACTTAGACAAAAATTAAAATTATTTACCTAATAGTTTGGTATAAAAACCTCTCCACAAAATCCCCTCCCACCTAGTCTAGGGGTTCAAAAAGTGATAAAATAAGGCTAAGTCCCGAAATACTCAGCTATAAACAAGCTGCAGATGTCGCATTTGCAACCTGGGCGATGCAAACCCCCTATTCCTAGCCCAACATCGCAAGAGAGAGAAGGATCTTGAAAATGCGGAGATTGACAATGCAATAAAAACCTCGCAAATGCGAGAACATAACACCTAAACCAACTGAATCTTCTACAAAATCTCTAGAAGGAATCCGAAAGTCACCCGAGCCCTCGTGGCTCCCCACCAAATATCAACACAAGTATAAAAACATAATACGTATTTGATCGCGCGATCAAAACATCAAAACAACATTCGAAATCATGAACTGGACCTCCAAAACACATGTAATTTACATGAACTCAAGAACTTCTAAAACTCAACCGTGCATCTGATTCCTATCAAATTAGCTCGGAATGATGCCAAACTTTGTAGACAAGTTTCAAATAACATAACGGACTTGTCGCAAGTCCAAAACTAAAATTCTAACCCGATAGACATAATGTCAAACCATGGTCAGACTTAGGGAAATTCTAAACCATTAAATTTCTAACTTTCGCCAATTATGGCCAAAACATTCTAGAAGCTTCCAAATGCAAATCTTGGTATATGTCCAAGTCTAAAATCACCATCCGGACCTAACGAGACCGTCAAAACTACGATCCGAGATCAAATATTAGAAAGTCAAACTTGGTCAATATTTCCAACTTAAAGCTTCTAAAATGAGAATCATTCTCCTGAATAAGCTCCGAATCACTCGAAAATCAAAACCAACGATACACGCAAGTCGTCATATAACATATGAAGCTACTCGATCTTAAACTAGTGAATTGTATTCAAATGCTAAAAATGACCGGTCGGGTAACAAAGGTAATGCTTAAATATTTTAAGGAACTAAAGTAATACGTTAAAAAACAAACCAAAGTAACTATAGCGCATGGCATGCATGCACTTAGGGGCTTGCTATAATGTCCCAACTTAAGGAACATTCGGTATGATTTAACCGGTATAGCGCATGTTTGCCACACACTATACTAGTCTATTTTTTAGTCTGTTTTCCTCTATTATTGAAATAATTCTCTTGCTAATTTGTATTTGCAAGTGATATAGCGCATTGGGTCCATGTACTATTATCACGACCCAAAATCCAACTAATTGTGATGACACCTGACCCAACCCGCTAGGTAAGAAAATTTACAACAATCCAATTTAATTGAGATTTACTGAGAAAATAAATAATGAAATAACCGAAATTTTGTACAACAACCCAAGGACTGGTAGTACAAATCATGAGCTTCTAAGATTTAAAGTTTATGAAGCTGGTATGAAATAAATACAACATCTGTTCGAAATATACATAAACAGATTTATAATTCTAAAGCTACCAAGAACAAGAGGCAGCTATACCCGGAACACAAGTACAACTTCAATGCCAGCTCCCGCCATACACAGCAACATCAACTCCAAAATATGCACGCAAGGTGCATAAGTGTAGTATGAGTACAACTGACCCCATGTACTCAATAAGTAACAAACTTAACCTTAGGTTGAAAACAACGACGAGCTTGGACATAGGTTAGAACCCAACACCAATAGCCAAGAACAACTCATAACAATATAATAAAAGCACTACAAGTAATAACTCAAAGATATGATGCTCAGTTCGTTCACAATTATGGAAAATAAGCATGCTTTTCAGGTATAACAGTAAGTCCCAAATCTTTCACCAAAATCACCAAAATATGACTAAATAAAAAAAAAGTGATTTTTCCCAAAAACATTCAACAACAGATATGATATTTCATTCTCAGATAGCATGAGAAAAATACATCTCTATGCCTACATGTTAATGTGCATGTGAAGTCATGCATGTCACAAAACCATGTAGCATGAGTAAATGCATCTCTATGCCTATATGTCAAGCATGCATGTCAAATGCAATGCAATTCATTACAGTGATGAACTCATGTTCTCACACTCTCAGATTACTCAATCTCACTGTCTCACACTCCCGCTCATCATGCTCAATAACTCACCACACTCAGTCACTTAGCATTGTATGGTACTTGCACTCATTGCTGGTATGTCAGACTCCGGAGGGGCAGATCTTTCCCAATCGCTAATATAAAGTATATTTGGCCTACTATGGCATGCAACCCAATTCTATCAATAAAAATAAAGCCTACACGGACTGCTACAACGTGCATCCCGATCCATATAATATATATATATATATGTATAAAGCCAGTATGGCCTGTTGTGGCATGCAGCCCGATCCCATCATGAATTAATAAAACATGTTGCGGCATGCAGCCCGATCCCATCTATACAACTCACGATCCGGCCCTCAGGCCCAACTCAGTCATCAATCCCTCCAGTCTCTCGGGCAGACAAATCTCATGCCAATCATCCCAAAAAATGATTCATGATGTAACAATAGATGACAACAAAGATTGAGATATGATATGCAAATGATAGATGTGACTGAGTACATAATTGCAATTTAAGCAAATAATTCAACAACAGATATGAGTGGGTCCCACAGAATAAACATATAGCCTAAACATAATTTTAGCATGGATTGCAGCTCAATTTACTATAACACGTAGGGAGAACATGGAGGTAAGATGATATAACAACAAAACAAGTCCAATCATAGTCTAATAATAAACTAAAATCATGATTTCCTCGGTGCACGCCTACATTCTCGTCACCTAGCATGTGCGTTACCTCAATACATCTCTTAAAACAATATGTTACCCTATTGTGGCATGCAGCCCGATCCCATCATGAATTAATAAAACCTGTTGCGGCGTGCAACCCGATCCCATCTATATCACTCACAATCCGGCCCTCAGGCCCAACTCAGTCATCAATCTCTCCAGTCTCTCGGGATGACAAATCTCATGCCAATCAGCCCAAACAATGATTCATGATGTAACAATAAATGACAACAGAGACTGAGATATGATATGCAAATGATAAATGTGACTGAGTACATAATTGCAATTTAAGCAAATAATTCAACAACAGATATGAGTGGGTCCCCCAGAATAAACATATAGCCTAAACATGATTTTTAGCATGGATTGCAACTCAATTACTATAACACGTAGGGAGAAAATGGAGGTAATAGGATATAACAACAAAATAAGTCCAGTCATAGTCTAATAGTCGACTAAAATCATGATTTCCTCGGTGCACGCCTACATGCTCGTCACCTAGCATGTGCGTTACCTTAATACATATCTTATAATACAGTTCCCGGGGTTAAATACCCTCAAATCCAAGTTCAGATATGTTACTTGCCTCGAACAAACCAAATTCAATACCGAGCACGCAAACCCATACTCTAGGAATGACATCCCGCGTGTACCAACCTCCGAACAGCTCGAAACTAGCCCAAAGCAACTCAAAAACATCAAATAATGCCAACGGAAACAAATCCAACCGATAAAGGTGGAATCTTCAATCAAAAGACCAAAGTCACTAAAAAGTCAAACCCAGGCTCGCATCTCGGAATCCGACAAAAGTCATAGAATCCGATGATCTATTAAATTACGAGTCCAATCATACTAGTTTCACTTTAATCTGAATCCAAATCGACGTTCACAACTCAAAAATTCACTTTATGAAATTTTAGAGAGAGACCCCTAATTTCTCATTTGAAATCGTCAATCAAATACCAAAACAAAGATGGAATCACAGAATAATATCAATAGCGAGCAGCAAACAGTTACCCCATCCCATGTGGTGAAAATTGCCTCAAATATTGCCTCAATCCAAGCTCCATAGCTCAAAATATGCTAAAATGGCCGAAACTTCGAGAATAGAGTACTTATTGCACTACCATGCGGTACTCTACGCGATCGCGGTTGTCACGACCCAAATTCCCAAACCATGGGATCGTGATGACGCCTAACACAATACTTGGTAGGCAAGCCGATGTTAGAAATTTACTAACCATTTCCTTTTTAAAGTTACTTAACCATAATAGAACAATTCAGACTAAATACGAATACTAATAAGATCATAATTAAACCGAACCACGAACTAAATATATAACTATGAAACTACCCCAGGGTATAGTGTCACAATTCACGAACTACCAAAGAATACTACAAATAAATGGGCTGAAAGAAATAATGTATCTGTTTCGAGTGAAATAAAACAGTATCTAAGTGAATAGGAGAAGACTCCAGGAGTCTGCGGTCGCCATCAGATCTACCTCGTGTCTCCGAACAAAAATGCGCAGCTACAGATATCTCCTAACTCTGGTCAGTACCTGGATATGAATAAAAGAGTGCAGAATGCAGTATCAGTACAACCGACCCCATGTACTGAGTAGGTGCCGAGCCTAACCTCGGCGAAGTAGTGACGAGGCTAGGACAAGACACCACATAAAACCTGGACATCGAAATCATGCTAACAGGAAATAATAGCAATTAATGTATATAAACAACAATTAATGGGAAGGGAGCATGCGATAGTGAATTTTGCAACATAAGGAATGAGGAAAACAATAAGACAAACACAAATAGTGATCAACAATAATTTTAGCAATCAAAGATAGAAAGTAAACTTGCACGGCATCACCTTTCGTGCTTTTACCTCACCAAATAATAAATAGAATACACGGCATCACCCTTCGTGCTTTTACTCTTATCCTCACCAGATTATAATTAAGAATTGCACGGCATCACCCTTCGTGCTTTACTCTCTTCCTCCTCTTATAAATAAATCATGCACGACATCACCCTTCGTGCTTTCATTCTTCCTCACAATGTAATTAAGTCATGCACGGCATCACTCTTCGTGCTTTACACTCTTCCTCACAATCTCATCAAATCATCAACAACCAAAAGAAGGAGATTTCACGAGAAACAGTATTTAATCATAATTTCTATCGCCATTTAATATTTCAATCTCAATTCAATGTTCTCAAAGGAATTTCACAAAAAAATCAATATTTCATCATGGTTATTATCATCATTGGTCATTTCAATCTCAACTCAATGTTCTCAACATTTCACTAACAACAATAATCACAAATGATGGTATGACCTGACCACAACGTATAGGTACTCGTCACCTCACTAATACATTGGATTTAACAAATAAACAGGTAACAAGTAGTCAATACCTAATCCCTCAAGCTAGGGTTAGACACAACACTTACCTCAATTTTACAGGCCACTCACTGCTCAATTACCTCTTTTCCTTTCAAATTCACCCCCAACACACTCGAATCTAATCATAATTAGTTTAATATCATTAATTAATGCTAAAGGAACCAACTTTACTGAAAAATTATGTTTTTCCTAAGTTTTCTCAAAAAAAGTTAAAACCCGACCCCGTGTCTGCTTGGTCCAAACTCGGGGTTCGGACCAAATTCTGTTTACCCATTCACCCTTGAGCCCGAATTTGCAATTAGTTTCGAAATCCGACCTCAATTCTAGATCAAAATCCCATTTTTACAAATTTTCCTAGTTCTACCCGAACCCTAAATTTTTACCATGAAAATTCTTGATTTTTTATTTAAAAGTGATGAAAAACATTGGGTAATTGAAAGACTAGAGATTGGAATTGATTAGCTACTCTTTGGGGCTGAACTTTGCTGAAGAAACCGTCCTTAGGGCTTGGTAGTTCAAAAAATATGTGAAAAATATGTTTTGTCCGTGTTTAAAATTGAATTTATATACCTAGGCAGGCCTTCATCGCGTTCGCGTGGGCCTGCCCGCATTCGCATAGGGTAACGGGCCAAAGGCCTACGCGTTCGCATCTCAGGGCTCGCGTTCACGGAGCTTTAGCTCCTCACGCCTTCGCATTCGTGGTCACTAGGCCTCATTCGCATATTGTGAGACCAGGCCCCTCCCCCAGGCCCAGTAACACATCGCGATCGCGGAGGGGAGGGTGCATTCGCATAGAACAAAAAGGGGTCCCAACATTGTTACTCTTCGTGTTCGTGAATGAACCCATGCGAACGCGAAGAACAATTGAACTGGGCACGAGAAACAGAAGACCAGCAGATGTTTCTAAGTGTAAAACACCCCGTGGCCTATCTGAAACTCACCCGAGCCCTCGGGGCTCTAAACCAAACATGCACGCAAGTCTAAAAATATCATACGGACTCGCTCGTGCGATCAAATCATGAAAATAACATGTAAAACTATGAATTAAACCTCAAAACTCATCATTTTTCTCAAGAACACTTAAAGTTCACTATTTCTCAACCGGACGTCCGAATCACGTCAAATAAACTCCGTTTCTCACTAAATTTCACAGATAGCGTTCAAATACTATAACAAATCTGTACCGGGCTCTGGAACCAAAATACGGGCCTGATACCAATAGTTTCAAATGTTAATTCTTTTCTTTATTTTATTAATAATTCAGCAAAACAATTTCTTTCAAAAATTGATTTCTAAGGCTTGAGACCTCGGAATTCAATTTCGGGCATATGTCCAAGTCCCATATTTTACTGCGGACCTCCCGGGATGGTCGGAACACATATCCGGATCCATTTACTGAAAAGGTTGACTCAAGCCAACTAAAACCAAACTTTTAATTCTAAAAATTAGTATTTCTCATATTTTCACATAAAAGCTTTCCGGTTTCACGCCTCGAATGCGCATGCAAATCGAAGTAATTAAAATTAGACTTTTTTATGGCTAATAATCCTAGAATGGAGTCTTAATTCATAAAATGACCCCTTGGGTCATCACAGTGGTAGTACCCTAGCGATCGCAATGCACAACTATTACGCTGTCACCATTAACACTATGCGTTTGCGGCACAAGCCTCGCGAACGTGATGCACAAATCTAACAAAATTACATGAACGCGAGAATAACGTCGCGAACACGAAGAGGGAACTAGCATCCTGCCCAACTTACCCCAATCACTATGCGGATGCGTAGAAGCAGATTCGAACGCGATGGAGACCAACCCTAATTCTACACGAACACGTTCATCCTCACGGGAATGTAAAGAACAAATTCACAGCAGACCAAAAACACCCTTCGCAATCGCAAAGAACACAAGAAGCAACAGGTAACAGCAGAAAACCAACAATACAAAACTATCCGAACCAATTAGTGTTGAAACCTTCTAGAAATATCCAAATACAAATACGGGCATACTCCCAAGTCTAAAATCACCATCCGGACTTAACGGAACCATCAAAACTTGGATCCGAGGTCAAATACTCAAAAGTCAAACTTGGTCAACTCTTCCAACTTAAAGCTTGCTAGTTGAGAATCATTCTTCCAAACCAATTCCGAATCACCTGATAACCAAACCGACGATTCATACAAGTCATAATACATCATACAAAGCTACTGAAGACTTCAAATGGATGAACGAAATGCAAATACTCAAAACAACCGGTCGGGTCGTTACAACTATACTATAGTTTTTTTAATTTTTGTCCAAATGTTTATTCATCATCCACTTCAATCGAATTTTGAATCATCAAGAATTCATCTTTTTCTAATCTAAAGCAATTCTGCTTTGTTTACCTCATCTTTTACTTTTTTTTTTGCCTAAATCTTTCAACAACGACAGATGAGCGACGAATTAGGGCGGCGTATACTTTGGCAGTGCGGTTATATTGGAAAATAATTTGGTGCTCTATAGTTATTCTCCTGTAACGAATGTTGAGTCACCACCTTCAATGGAATATCCTAAATTAACGTCTTTATTATGTGAAAGAATGGATGTTAATAGGCGAGCAGTGAAACTTAGAATAACAGGAAGATTTTCATATTTAATCACTCCACAATTTATCGCAAGTTATGCCGAATTCAATATTCCTTACACTGAAAGTCTGCAAGATTTTTTAAGATCGCCAAACGAATTTAAGGGTAGTCGCGATAAGCATGTTTGAAATGTATGTTAGCATGAAAATAGTAAATCGTAATGCAGTTCCGCCTAGTCCGACAAACATTCATCCCTCTGGGTATTCTTGGAGCGGTATTATCATATCAAATGACATACCAAAGAGTATGGCCTGGTTTGACCAATCTTCGCCGAATGCGAAGCCAAATTTTTTTTTTGCTAGTGTACGAATAATTTAATTATGGTGGGACAATAAATTGGCAGATTTCACAGTCCTAGTGGAACATTCTTATTCATTCTTTAATAGATTCTTTACTTTATATTGTGCTTATACTTATGTTGTGTATAATGTTTTTATAGAGGGCATTGCACCGACTTGAATTTTTCAAATGAAGCCTTTACTCGTTGTGAACAAACGTATATTGTTGGGACTTTCTCCAGTTTTAAAGAAACAAATTATGTTAGGACATGCAAGAGCCCTCAAGAAGGACACAGACCAGTGTCACCTATAAATTTTGAATGGTAAGTATAAATATAATAAGCTAAATAATTTACATTTGCAGATTTAAAAGATTATTATTTTATTACTTGTGTTGGAAAAATAAACAACAAGACGATCTTGTCCCACTAAGGGGTCACGATGGCAGTTCCTCTTATGGTGGCAGTTTCTCTCGTGGTGGAAGCTCCCCTCGTGGTTGCATTTCGTCTCATGGTAGCAGTTCCTCCCATGGTGGTATTTCTCAGCAATATTATTAGTGTATCATTCGTATGAACTATGTATTTCTCGTGGTGGCAGTTCTTGTAGTAACTTTTTTTGGAAGAACTTTCCACTCATAAACTGCTGAGAAAATCGATAAAAAAATATCTCGATGCAATTTTTTATTTTCTAACAAGGCCCGATGCTCTTTTTCACTACCCTATAAGTAGTTAAGATTGTCTAGTATATAACAATAGGCTACTGCTTTTTCTATTTCTAGGATTTCTTTCATCAGATGGATTACTTCGGGTTCATTTTTCCATTTTGAAGTTTGAAAATTTGCCGATAACACTTGTGGTACAGTTGGTGTTCAGGGTAGAAAAGTATACTGCTACTTCAAAATATATATAAATCAATGGTGTGCTTTGTCTTATTAGACAAAATTTTTTTATTGAGAATTTATTGGTCCATACAGATTCTCAATAGTACGTCTAAAGATGTATAAAGCAAAGGAGTGCCTTCTCTTGTCATTATGAAATCATAATAGCACGTATGTTATGTATTACCGTAAAATCTCTCTATAAAATCCTCGTTTGTTCCGATTATTTTTGAATGTTATAGTAAATTATTGTTATAGAAAACATATATTATAATTAAATGTGAGATTTGGTTTCGGAAAAATATGACTTTTATAAAGAAGTGCTGTTATATAAGAATGTTGTTATAAAGAGGTCTGACTATATTAAGATTTCTTACATAGTCCAATATAGAGTATGTAACATAAACACTATGCTCAAGGTACTTAAAACATGAACAAGTATATGTATTATAAAGGATTGATATCTATCTAACAAACATCACAATCCATTAGCTATGTCAGAGTGGAACCAGTTCTAATTAAACCAAAACAGTTCATTCTATCCTGGGGATGCCTTTGGAGCTATGAGTAGGATTTGGGCATTGAAAGAAAAGTTTGAATTTTCAAATAACCCAAACAAGCATTACAATCAAAGTTACAACAATAAAATGATTCGTGAGTGGCACTAGCGTATTACTGAAGACACAAGACTCAAAAGAGAGCTGCGGGCACTAGGGCTTAAACGGCCAAAGGAGCCATGCTACATCAATGTCACGTAGTATAGCACAATAATTAAATTTTGCCATACAACCGTATTTGTCACTATCCGAAATCTCAATCATAGGATCGTGATGTCGCCTAACATTCATTTGCTAGGCAAGCCAACATTAGTCAACTAATTAACCAGTTTTAGCATTTTATAACAGAATAATGATAGCTGACAATTGATAAACGCAGAATATGCGAAATATTTACATATATATCATAGTCTAAACTACCCCAAATAATTCGGAGTCACAAGTACATGAGCGATTAGAATACTACAAATATGGTCTGAAATAAAATACAACTGTCTGAAACTAGATAAACAGTAAAACATGATAGAGAGAGAGAGAGAGAGAGACTTCAGGGACGGCGAATGCCGAGCAACTCTACCTCAAGTCTCCTATAGATGTCGGATCCGAGCAGTCTCCTCTACGCTCCGATAGGACCACTGAAATCTGCACCAGAAGTGTAGAAGTATAGTATGAGTACAACTGACCCCATGTACTCTGTAAGTGTTGAGCCTAACCTCGACGAAGTACTGACGAGGCTGTGACAGAACACTCACTATAAACTTGTACGTTGAATAATAATAGAAGAGAAAAGAAATATAGATAAAGCATTAAAATCATAAGTACGGGACCCGAAGGTCAACTAACAAAGGGCCCCAAAATAACACCATCTCGTAACCTCATATCACAATACATAAATAGAGTACTACAACTACCAACAGTTATAACACATCATACTCCGTTGCGGCGTGCAACCCGATCCCACATAAATCCAAATATATGTTGCAACGTACAACCGAATCCCAATATCATATCATAATTTGTTGCGGCGTGCAACGTGATCCCAATATCAATTCATTTTAATACTGTCGCGGCGTGCAACGTGACCCTAATATCAACTCATTAACATAAATAGCTCAGTACAGCGAATAACATAATCTTAACATAAAAGGGAACTAAAATGTACAGAACATCAAGGAACTACTAGTACAAACGAGGAATAACCAATACCTTATAATCATAAACCTCGAAAATTTATTAATACAAGAACAACCAAATGACTCACGCAATTGGATATAACTTAATAAAGTGCAACAAGTATCATAGAGACAATATAGGCAAGTAAAGACATGCGACAATGAAGATGTACAATTAATACAGGTAGGAACATATAGCAAGTAAGCAAATATTGAGCGAAAAATGAATAAATCGAAACAGGTAACAACAAAATGACAGATAACAAGTAAACTATGGATAACAAATAAGATCATGTAGCAATAAAACATGTAACAAAAGATAACATGGAATTAACATAAAGTTAATTAACCTAACCCGCACACTTTAACCCATGACAACATATACACTCCCTCTCATATGTGTCATCCCTACGTAATTCATGTAACGGATAAATCACAAATTCTAATTCTCTTAAGTCAAAGTTAAACACGAAACTTACCTCTTTCCGCGACCAATTCAATAATCAACTATGGCTTTTCCTTTCTAAAAAACCTCCAAACCAACCAAATTTAGCCAAATATCGTTCAAACAATTCAAATAAGCTTTTAGAAACTACCCATGAATGGAAAGGCTTCATTCAATAGCTAAATTGAAAAGTCAACGAAAGTCAACCCTGGCCCCCCTTGGTCAAAAACCCAAGATTTGGATCAAAGCCCGATTTTTCATTCACCCCCGATCCCGATTATATGATTTGTTTTGAAATCCGACCTCAATTTGAGGTCTAACTCTCACTTTTACACAATCAATCCCTAAAGTCTACTCAAAATCCTTCATTTCTACCATGAAATTCCTAGATTTGATGTTGAAAACTCATGAAAAGTAATAGGGAATTGATAGAAAACGAATTAGAATTGCTTACCAATGAATTAGGGAAGAAAGAGTTCTTCAATTATTGCCTCTAGAGTGTTTGGTGTTTGGAAATAGTGTAAATTAAGCTAAATCCCAATTTTTCCCTCTTTTCCTCAGCCGATGGTATCACAATTGCAAATTCATGTTCGCAAGTGCGACTATCGCATATTGGAAACACTGGTCGCAAATGCGAACAGTACCCCGAGCTTTCTTAAGTTGCAAATGCGACAAAAACATCATATTTGCGAGGCCTCATTCCACCGCAAATGCAATCAAAGGTTTGCAGTTATGAATCTGCCTAATTCTGATGCCAGTCGCAAAAGCGACCAAATGCGAACATTTATTGACCGGGTATGTCCGCAATTGCAAACATTTCTTCGCAAATGCGAAGATTGCCCTTCCCAGTATACTATCACAAATGCCATCTATGGACCGCAAATGAGAGCTCGCAAATACGAGTCAGACCTCGCAAATGCGAGATCTGCAGACAACAACAGTAACATGTATTGCACCAGCAGTACCAAAGTCTTCTAAAACACTTCCAGAACTCACCCGAGTCACTCTGGCTCCAAATTGAACATGCACACAAGTGTAATAACATCCTACAAACTTGCTCGCTGCCTCAAAACTCAAGAATTTTAACTTTAACACTCATTTTCACAAATTTTCACATAACATGCCTAAATGCGTTGGTTTACCTCGGACTCCAACCAAACGTGCGTACAAATCTAAAAACATCATACGAACCTACCAGAATCATCAAAACACCGATTCTGAGGTCGTTTACCAAGAATGTTCACTTTGGTCAACTCAAGTCTCATTTTAGGCCAAAAATCATGTTTTCATCATAATCTTACGTAAAAGATTTTCGGAAAATGACACGAACCATGCACGTAAATAGATAAACATCAAATGAAGCTTTGGGAGGTCTCGGAATACAGAAATAATGTCTACTACTCAAAATAACCTATCGTGTCATCACATTCTCTACCTCTAAAAGAAACGTTTGTCCTCGAACGAACATATAAAAGTACCTAAACTAGTAAAAAGTTGGGGGCTGAATCGGGCTCGGACTCGGACTCTCACGTAGCGTCCTCAATCGCCTGACCTTTCCATGGCACTTTCACAGATTGAAAACTCTTAGATCTCAATAACAAACCTATCGGTCTAGAATAGGTACCTGCTCTTTCTTATAGGTTTAATTTTCATCAAGGTGCATCGTGCTAAAGTCCAAAACATGTCATTTATCCTCATGGTACTTCCGAAGCATGGAGACGTGGAATACTGGATGTACCCCTGCTAGGCTAGGAGGTAATATAATCCTATAAGAAACCTCCCTAACTCTCTCTAAGATCTCGAATGGGACAATAAACCTGGGGCTCAACTTGCTCTTCTTCCCAAACCGCATCACGCCCTTCATAGGTGACACTCAGAGAAAAACCTTATCACCCACCATGTAAGCCACATCTCAAACTTTTTGATCCACACAACTCTACTGCCTGGACTTAGTTGTACGAGGTCTCTCTGAATCATCTTAACCTTGTCCATTGCATCACAGACGAAATTGGTGCCCAACAATCGAGCCTCTCTGGGCTCAAACCTACCAATTGGAGAATGGCATTGCCTCCCATATAAGGCCTCGTAAGGATCCATCTGGATGCTCGACTGATAGTTGTTGTTGTAAGCAAAGTCTTCTATAGGGAAGAACTGGTCCTATGAACCTCCAAAATATATAACACAGGCACGTAACATATCCTCCAAGATCTGAATAGTGCGCTCGAACTATCTTTCCGTCTGGGGATGAAAAGCGGTACTCAGCTCGACCCGCATGCCTAGCTCACGCTGCACGACTCTCTAAAAATGCAATGTGAATTACGTGCCTCGATCAGAAATGATGGAAATGGGCACGTCGTGCAAGCAAATATTCTCCCGTATATGAGGAATATGAAGTCATCACCGAAATGAAGTGTGCGGACTTAGTCAATCGGTTCACAATAACCCTGACTGCATCATATTTCCTCAAGATCTACGGTAAGCCTACCACAAATCCATAGTGATGCGCTCTCACTTCCACTTCGGTATCTGTTTACCTTGAAAATGGTATTAATAATTATATTTGATTTGTGGTTCTAAAGATATGTGATTCATTCTAATACTAGTTAATAATCAAGAAGTAATGAATGTAAGTAAGGAAAATGAGATAAGCAAACCAAAGTTGTCACAAGACTGGGGCCTAGAGCTCACTGGAATCGGGGGCCTCGAGGTCGGACAATAGCAATAAATGAAGAACACTAAATAAGGAGAAATAAATCTGATAGAAAATGTTGAGCACGAAAAGAGAAGGTAATGTTTTATTGCAGTAAAAGTTTTACAAGAATGATTGGGGTCCCCTTTATATAGGAGGGGTGAATCCCAACATAGACATGTATAATTATGACAGAGAAATGTTATTGGTACAGCTGTATAACGGCCTTACACTATCTTTTCAGACCTTATAAGCTCTAACCATGTGTCCTTGGGCAATTCCCGACTTTCTATGACGATCATCGATTATAGACTACTCCGAGGTAGGCTATGATGGGCCTTCGACATACTTCCTCGAGATATGCACTTCGAGGTCGAACTTCAGACTCTACTTCGAGCCTCTCGAGATCGGGCTTGGCATGCCATAGAGGCCTTGGTATCAGACTCTCCAATATCGACCGTATACAGATAATCCCCCCATTTCTTAGATTGGAATGATAAGAAACGATTTGAATTCTCGACCCTTCGAGACCCTGTGTGATGATGTCATCCCTACGACGGAGGTGTTGAAGTGACCGAAGTGACCCGTTGGTTATCTTCCCCAAAAAGTCATAATTGATCGTCAGATCCGGTTGGCCACTAACGTCAATGAACAGTCGCCGTTTTCTCTTATAAATACTTGTTTTTTTCCCCTCATTAAGAACTTTATCATTCTGCAACAAATATCTTCTTCTATAGACTCATCTTTCTTCACCACTTCTTTCGCCGTGTCATCTTAAAATTGTGACAGTGTTTTCTTTTCCTCCTTCTTACCCTAAAGAACCCATGGCTAAAACATCCAAATTGGTTCTTCAGAAAGAAGAAGGCTCCAAATCCGTTCCCCTGAAAGAAGGAACCTCTACTTCTCCTTCTCGTCCGGACGGTGGCAAGCCGCCGACACTTAATGATATTATTCCGAGCAAATTTACCTTGCAGAAGGACTTTACAGTAGAGAAACCTCCTAATGTCACTGGTTGTCGAGAAAATGCCACGAGGTATATACGATCAATCGAGGAGAGACACCTCGATGCTGTAAGGAGATAGTGCGTATGGGGGGAGGAGGTCGTTTTGCAAATACCCTCTCGTGAAGAGGATATTACGACCTACGCAGAGGGGTTCTTGTCAGTGTATACATACCCTTTTACATTAGGTCCCCTCGACCCCCTCGTTCTCGAGTTCTGCCAAAGGTACCAAGTTACCCTGGCCTAGATCCATCCATCCTTCTGGCGGATCGTGTTGATGATGAGGTTTTTTGTTGAAAAGGCCGGGATCGAATTCACCCTCCGCCACCTCATTCAATTGTATCGGCCTCAACATTTCTGAGGGCTAATCAAACTCTAACGTCGGGCCACCAAATCTTTATTTGCTAGCAGCGACAAGAGCAGGGATAGGGGCTGGATGAGCCGGTTCATCAGAGTGAGGACCATCGACGTCATTTCCTCAGAGTTCTTGTTGTTCCCCGAGAAATGGAACTTCATACATTAGTAAAATGTGATGATTCATATTCCTTTCCTTAATTTTGTTACATGTCGAGTGAATGTTTCCCTTTCTCTTCTTTCAGCGGTACCCTGGATGCCTGATGTGGTCCTCGACCTCCCAGACAGGGCTCACAAACTTACAGCGACCTCGACATACGATAAACGCAAATGGATAGACCACTCGAGGGGAAAGTGGGAGGCGAAGCACCATGGTATATGTTATAATAATACTCCTTCCCTTTTAAGTGATACCTTTCTTCACAGGACCTAACTTCTCCATTGCAGGTATTGGTGAGTTCTTCGAGATGAGGCCTCCCCCTCTTGGTGAGGAAGAGGAGTCTTCGACTTCGAAGCCGAAGAAAGATAATAACAGAAAAAGGTCCTCGAAGGACGAGGACTCCCAAAGCAAAGCAAAACCAGATCGGGGACATAAGAAGGATGTAGTCACCAGCGAGGACTTATTCGTCCGTAGATCCACAGGCGATGATGACGGCGAAGAGGAGGGTTTGATGTTGGTGACTCGAACCGGAAAGCCTTCGGAGGAAGTTAAGCCTACAGCAACCGAAGCCCTTAGCCTCGAAGTAGGAGATTAAAAAAAGAAAAAGGACGAATGCCCTTCGTCTCTAGACTTGTTAGTTGCTTCCTAGACTTTGGGGAATACTTCGAAGGGAAAAGGCATCGAAGTACCTCTGGCCGATCAGAGCGCCTCAGGAGATTTCCCCCAAGTCATTACAGTGGGTCACTCACCGTCATTCCCAACCTTCTATAAGGACACCATTAGGGATGCTCGGGACTTAATGACGCCCGAGTTAGGTGGAGTCCCAAGTGAGGATGACCTCTTCCGGGTTGCTTCACTGAGGTCAATGAGGTCGAACCGGCTGATGCAAAGTCAACCTTCGAGGAAGTTCAACGGCTTTGTTCAATGGTGAGCTTTTAATAGTATTATAATTTTTCCAACATCATATTTTCTTTATTTTTCTGAACAGAATTTTCTTTACGTAGTCTTTCGACAAATTTAGGGCTGAGCTACGTCGCTGTGAGACCAAGTTGCGTAGATATTTGAGTGAGGAGAAGACCCTCAGACTTCTTTGTACCAAGAAGGAAAGAGAGCTGATACACCTTCGATCGAAGTTAAATCAATGTCATGATTACGAGGACAACCTCAAGAAATAGGTAACCTTTATTTTGAAAGAATATGGGCTTCCTCTCCCATATTCGGAGGCTAACACTCCAATGACTCAGCTGCAATAGAAGCTAGAAATTTTGGAGCGTCTTCGGGGTGAGGTCTCCCAAGTTAACTCTGAGTGCAATGAGTGGAAGGCACAAATGGATATCCTTGTTGCGGCCAAGAGAGAAGCATTGGCTAAAGCGTCCGCCCTCGAGATTCAGCTTTGAAACACTCAAGAGAGAAATTTGGTTCAGGCGGGCAGGAGAACTGAGCTCAAGGCTGGTCTCATGAAGGCGAAGGCCGAGATCAAGGAAGCCCGAGCCGAAGCCAAGGAGATACAAGTGAAGGCCGACAAGAAGGTAGCCATCTTTCTGAAAGATTCTACTGATGCTCAGATAGAGTTGAGGGGGGCCTGCGATCGAGAGAGAAGAAGCAATGAGTATGCCCGATGTAGATCCCGGAGGGAAACCCTCGAGGAGATTCATGCTAAGGGCTTCGATCTCTCGGAGGAGATAGAGCAGGCCAAGGCGGATGAGATTGACACCAAATTCCTCGTTTCTTCTAATGATGAAGCCGATGATGAAGACAATGAGGAAGAAGCCGATGAGGAAGCTGGTCCTGAGGGGGCTGATGAAGACAGAGTCCCCGAGGGGGAAAATACTAAGTCCCCGAAGATAGACTATGTCTTTTTTCTTGATTTTTGTAAAGGGCTCCCTTTGGGGGTGTTGTAAATATATCTTTGTACTACCATTATATAAAGAAACCTTTCTTTTTATCTTTGTATAAATTTCCAACTTGCTTGTGTCTTTGATTTTTTCTTGAATTTTGATGCTTGTCGATAATTAGTCCGATATGTTGGACTTAAAATGGAAACCCTTAGGTTTTTGTGCTTGATGAACAATCGATAATAGTTGACCGTTTAGGGTTCGATCCTCGAGTTAAGCTTTGACTCTAAACTTTTGAGCCTAAACTAAGAAGAGGCCTCGAGCACAGTGTGCTTTGGTCTTTGAGCTTTTTAGGTATCAACACTTAGGTTTTAAAACATTGGCCCTTAGGCTATTTTTAATTTGGGCATTAGGCTCTTTAGATTGGCCCTTAGGCTGTTTTAGGTTGTCCCTTAGGCTCTTTTAGGTTGGCCCTTAGGCTCTTTAGGTTGGCCCTTAGGCTTTTTTTAGATTGGGTCGATTCGACCTCTAATATGGCTATAATTTTCCCCCATTCTGGCTAAAGACTTTTAAAGTTTTTGTTATGCCTGGGCATGTTTTGTGTTCATCCGACTCTTCGACGACTCAAATAAGAACCTCGATTATAAGTCGATATGTGATGATAATTGAGTATCTCGTGAGGTTCTCTTGAAGGCTGATTTTTCGAAGCCTTTACATTGAAGGCTGATTTTTTCGAAGCCTTTTCATTATTCGGATATGATATTATCGAAGCTCCTTTGCTTATGTTGAGGATAGCCTAATTAATCGATTTTTTTGAAGTGTTTAAAGGCATTTATATTTTATGGCGGAAGTCGGACGTCTCCGAGCCGCATTATTTCGGCCGTAGCCTTTTCATATGATCATAGTCTTTATATTAGGTCGTAGCCTTTAGTCCCCAGGTGAGATGACCTCGGCCTCTATATCGTGGGTATGCCTTTTTAAGGGTCTTACAGGTTCGGATATATATAGCCTTGGCCTTAATATCGGGGTTATTCCTTTTTAAGGTCTTATAAGTTTGAGTACGCCTTGTTGAGGTCGTATAAATTTGATTTTCTCATTAAGGTCTTATAGATTCGATGTTGCCTTATTGAGGTCTAATAGATTCGATGTTGCCTCATTGAGGTCTTATAGATTCGATATTGCCTCATTGAGGTCTTATGAGCTCAGGTCCTTGATGACTCGATAAGTTGACTGTCGATGACAGTCCCCGAGTGTTCGAGAGTATTTGGCCCTTGAGCCGTTTCGTGCAAAAATAGTAAACTTCTTTGAGGCACAAAGTGTTTTGATGAACAAAGATGCTTCTTAGATTACTTGATACATGCGTACATGTCTTTTCCATTGGGGGCTCAACTATTCTACACGGACACGGTTCATTTGATCGTTTGGCTCGATACAACATTCTCCTATTGAGGCCCTCTTTGGCATAACTTGGTTTCTTTGAAAAGGTAAACCCCGAGGGTGATGCCCCCCAGTATTCGAGGTTGATTGAAAAGAAGCCTTGAATACTTGATGAGTTTTCCTTAGGTAGCATATAGATGTTGCCTCGTTAAAAACCTTGCCGGTAAAACCCATTTGGGATAAAACCCGATCTTAGGGAAAAAAATTGCAACGCATGCTTTAAAACTCAAGGTCTTCGAGCTGAAGGATGCTTCAATTCCTCTCAATTGATCACCTGCAACAAGTTAGTATGAAATATAAATGAAAAGGGGAGAAGGTTATACCTTGGAAATAATAACGTTTGAGCATCGACATGTTCCAATTGCTTGGTAGTTGCTCGCCTTCCATGTTTCCAAGTTTGTAGGACCCTTTGCCTACTCTTCCGAGGACGCGGTATGGTCTTTCCCAGATAGGGCCTAGTTTCCCTTCATTTGGGTTTCGAGTGTTGAGGGTGACTTTCCTTAGTACTTAATCCCCGACTCCGGAGTATCGGAGGTTTGTTCTTCTATCATAATATCTTTCGATCCTTTGTTTTTGATCGGCCATTCGGACCAATGCGGCCTCGCGCTTTTCATCTAGTAGGTCGAGGGCGGTGTTCATGGCCTCATTGTTTGATTCCTCTGTGGCATACTGAAATCTGGCACTCGGCTCCCCGATCTCGACCGGTATCAGTGCCTCGGACCCATATACCAAGGAGAACGGGGTCTCCCCTGTGCTTGACTTTGAAGTTGTTCGATATGCCCATAGTACTTCGGGAAACACTTCTCTCCACTTACCCTTTGCATTCTCTAACCTCTTCTTTAGGTTTTGAATGATAGTTTTGTTTGTATACTCGGCCTGACCATTCACACTATGGTGGTAAGGCGTCGATAGGATCCTTTTGATTTTATGATCCTCGAGGAATTTCGTCACCTTGGTGCCGATGAAATGCTTCCCATTATCATATGTAATTTCGGAGGGGATCCCGAATCGGCATATGATGTAATCCCATATGAAGTTGATGACTTCTTTTTCTCTTATCTTCTCAAAGGCCTGTGCTTCTACACATTTCGAGAAGTAGTCAGTCATAAATAAAATAAATCTAGCTTTACCTGGCAACGTTGGTAAGGGGTCGACAATGTCCATCCCTCATTTCATGAATGGCCACGGGGATAAGACGGAGTGTAGTTGTTCACCGGGTTGGTGAATCATTGGTGCAAATCATTGGAATTTGTCACATCTTTGAACAATATCCTTGGTGTCCTTCTCCATGCTATCCCAATAGTAACCTGCTCTTATGACTTTTCGAACTAAAGCATCGGCACCAAGTGGTTTCCACAAGTGCCTTCATGGATTTCTCGAAGCATATAGTCGGTGTCCCCCGGTCCCAAGCATACTGCTAATGGTCCATCGAAGGTCCTTCTATATAGTGTTCCATTCTCGTCGAGTGAAAATTGAGCTGCTTTGGCTCAAAGGGCCCTCGATTCTTTTGGATCCGTGGGGAGTTTCCCATGTTTCGGGTAGTCACTGTACTTGTTCCTCCAATCCCATGTTAGACTTTTTGAATTGATTCCGACGTGGCCTTCTTCGATTATCAATTTGGATAGTTGAACAACAGTCCCCAGGAGTATGTCATCTTTTACGACAGGCGAACCAGATTTGCGAGCGCATCGGCCTCGCTGTTTTGTTCTCGAGGTATGTGAACCAGGGTCCACTCCTTGAAGTGATGCAATGTCACTTGAAGCTTGTCTAAGTATCTTTGCATCCTGTCTTCTCGAACCTCAAAGCTCCCATTTACTTGGTTCACTACCAGGATGGAGTCACATTTTGCTTCGATGACCTCTGCTCCTAGGCCTTTCGCCAGTTCGAGACCTGCAATCATGTCCTCATATTCGGCCTCATTGTTAGTCAACTTCGAAGTTTTTATAGATTGTCTAATTATGCCGCCCGTAGGTGGTTTTAGAACTATGCCAAGCCCAGACCCTTTCACGTTCGAGGCACCATCGGTAAAAAGGGCCCATACCCCCGATGATGTGACCATTTTCAACAAGAGTTCTTTCTGTACCTCGGGCACGAGGGCAGGCGTAAAATCGGCCACGAAGTTCGCTAAAATTTGAGACTTGATAGTCGTTCGGGTTTGATACTCGATATCATGCCCTCCGAGTTTGATGGACCATTAGGCCAATCAGCCCGATAATTCGGGCTTATGCAAGATGTTTTGAAGAGTATATGTAGTTAAAACACATATAGGGTGGCATTGAAAGTAAGGTTTCAATTTTCTAGATGCACTTACTAATGCAAAAGCTAGTTTTTCTAAGTGCGGATACCTGCTTTCAGCATCTCCTAGGGTCCGACTTACATAATAGATATGGAATTGCATACCTTGTTCTTTTCGAACCAACACATCACTTACCGCTACCTTGGACACATCCAAATATAAGTATAGCGTTTCATCCTCCTTCGGGGTATGGAGCAAAGGTGGGCTCGAGAGATACCGCTTTACTTCTTCCAAGGCATGCTGGCATTCCGGAGTCCACTCGAAGTTGTTTTTCTTCTTGAGTAAGGAGAAGAAGTGATGACTCCGATCTGATGACATCGAGATAAATCGGCCTAAGGCTGTTATCCGCCCGGTCAGCCGATGTACTGATTTCACACTATTCACCATGGTGATCTCCTCGATGGCCTTGATTTTGTCGGGGTTGATCTCGATCCCCCTGTTCAATACCATGAAGCCCAAAAATTTTCCCGATCTGACTCTGAAGGCGCATTTCTCGGGGTTGAGCTTCATGTTGTACCTCCTTAGGATATCGAATGTTTCCTGCAAATGAGTCAAATGGTCCTCTGCGCGTAGGGACTTAACTAACATGTCATCAATGTAAACTTCCATAGACTTTCCTATTCGATGTTCGAACATCTTATTAACTAGGCATTGATATGTGGCTCCTGCATTTTTCAGCCCGAAGGGCATTACATTATAACAATATGTGTCGTACTTCGTGATGAACGAAGTCTTTTCCTGCTCCACCGGGTTCATTTGAATTTGATTGTACTAGGAGTAGGCATCAAGAAAATTAAGGATATCGTGGCCGGCCGTGGCATTGATCAAACGATCGATGTTGGGTAATGGAAATGAATCTTTAGGGGAGGATTTATTTAAATCTTTATAATCTATACACATGCTCAATTTATTTCCCTTTTTGGGGACTACTACTACATTAGCTAACTACTCAGGGTATTTCACCTCCCTAATGTATCCTATTTTGAGAAGTTTTGTTACCTCGTCCTTGATGAATGCATGCTTTACCTCAAACTGAGGCCTCCTTTTTTGCTTCAACGATTTAAACCTAGGGTCGACATTTAGTCGACGGGTGGTTATTTCCGGCGGGATCCTTGTCATGTCTAAATGGCACCAAGCGAAGCCAATGTTATCAATAAGAAATTCAATGAGTTTTTTCCTGAGATCGGGGGTTAATCCCGTTCCCAGGTATACCTTTCGATCTGGAAGATGTTCGACCAATATGGCCTGTTAAAGCTCTTCGACTGTTGACTTTGTTGCATATGACTCTTCGGGGGAAACGAAGGTTGGAGGAGTGAGGAAGTATTCTTCGTCTTCCTCGACTACTTGCTCACTGATCACATGTTCCTCGGACTCAACCGAGGGTATAGACTGTGGTTGCTATTTGGCTACTTCCTTGACTTTTGACTTCTCCGAGGTGGAAGGTGCCGATGCTGGTGCCATATCGTGCACCACGAACATCTCCTTTGATGCATGCTGCTCTCCATACACCGTCTTTACACCATCCGTTGTTGGAAACTTCATAATTTAATGAAGAGTTGGTGGCACCGCCCTCATACTATGAATCCACGGCCTTCTAAGAAACGCGTTGTATCTCATGTCACCTTCGATGACGTGAAACTTGGTATATTGAATTGTACCGGCCACGTTGACTGGGAGGATAATTTCCCCCTTCGTTGTCTCACTCTCCATGTTGAATCCAGCCAGGACTTGAGAGGCGGGGATGATTTGGTCGAGCAGCCCGAGCTGTTCTACAACCCTCGACCTGATTATGTTGGCTGAGCTACCTGGATCCACGAGCACACGTTTAATTTGAACTTTATTCAAAAGAAAAGAAATTACTATTGCATCCTTTTGAGGCTTAGGTAAGGCCTCGATATCCTCTTCGCTGAATGTAAGAGCATCCTCGGGTACGTAGTTCCGAGTCCGCTTTTCCTTTGTGATGGATAGTTTTGTTCGTTTGAACACAGGTCCTTGTGGGACGTTGACTCCTCTAATGATCATATGAATGATATGCTGCAGCTCCTCCTATTTATTTTTCTGTTTGCATCCCTCTCTCGAAAGTGATTCTTAGCTCGGTCACTGAGGAACTTTCGAAGGTGCGCTTCGCTGATCAGTCGGGCTACCTCCTCCCAAAGATGTCTACAATCTTCGGTCATATGACCGTGAGTGCCATGGTATTTGCACATTAAGTTAGGGTTCCTTTGGGAAGGATCTGACTGTATTATTTTCGGCCACCTGGTGTCTCTGATCTTACCTATTGCTGATATGATGTCTGATGCATCAATGTTGAAGTTATACTCTGACAATCGGGGTGCCTCCATCGTCCCCGTGTGCCTGTCGAACGCAGTTTTGCTCATGAGTCCCCGAGAACTTTGGCCTCGATCTACCCTTCAATCGATTCGAGGTATATTATGCCTTGGGGAATTTCTTCAGTCTTCGACATATGGTTGGTATCTTTCCTTGTTCTGTTTCGACTCCCTTTCTGCATTCCTTGATTCTTTGGCTAAGAGCTTGTTTGGATATACTGAGCCCGAGGGGGCTGCCAATTGGTCGTCCTCGACCCTAATCTTCGATTGATACCTATTGTGCACATCAACCCGAGTTACGGCGGGATACTCGATCAAATTTTGCTTCATCTGCTTCGAAGCTATCGAGCTTCGTTCATTGAAGCCATGAAAGCTTGCACTGCCCATTCATCGGATACTGGTGGTAATACCATTCGCTCCATCTGAAAGAGGGATACGAACTCCCTCAACATCTCGTTCTCTCTTTGTTTAATTTTGAATACATCGGATTTCCTTGGAGAGACCTTAATGGAACCAACATGTGCTTTCACAAAAGAGTGTAGCAATATGGCAAACGAATCTATTGAGTTCGAGGGAGGTTATGATACCACATCATGGCGCCCTTGAACAGTGTTTCTCCAAACTTCTTCAACAAGACGGACTCAATTTTGTCATCTTTTAAGTCATCCCCTTTTATACCACAAGTATAAGTGGCAATATGCTCATTGGGATCTGTGATCCCGTTGTACTTTGGGATATCGGGCATCCTGAACTTCTTCAGAATGGGCTTCGGAGCCACACTCGATGGAAATGGTTTCTGCAGGAACTTCTTCGAATCTACCCACTTCAAAATTGGAGGCGCGCCCTGGGATCTGATCGACCCACGAGTTATAGGTTTCTATTGTTTTGTCGTTGGCCTCTATCTTCCTTTCTCCTGATTCAATCCTTTTGGTGAGGTCCTCGAGTATTTTCATAATAGTGGGGTCTGTTCTTGACCCGTTGTTACTCAATATTTCTAGTGCTTGCTCAACTCGAGGAGCTATTTCCGGTCCCGCTGTGCTTGGGGTTTTTTGTTGACTCTGTAGCTGAGTAGTGGCCATTTGTTGTGCTTGTAACATCTCAAAAATGACCTGTAGGCTAACTTCTCTGTCTTCCCGATCTTGCGTTCTTTGCGCTGCGTGTTGGTCACCTCCGCGCACACTTCCGTCGGTATCAATGCCTATATCAACGTGCAAAACATTGCGTGAGCCTACATCGACGGGGATTTGTGCCGGTGCTACCCTAGGGTTTTGTGGTGGCACTCCAGCGACTGAGGTTGTTGCATTGTTCTCCCCATGGAGCTCAAGAACATTGTTTCCATGTGCATTTGCTGAGCTAGACATTCTTTGACCTGAAATCAAAGATTCTTGGACAAGAAAAGGTGTGAAAAATAACTTGTGTTTTCATAAAACTAGCACCAAAACAATCACTATTATTTTTAGCCCCACGATGGGCGCCAAACTGTTTACCTTGAAAATGGTATTAACAATTATATTTGGTTCTAAAAATATGTGATTCATTCCAATGCTAGTTAATAATCAAGAAGTAATGAATGTAAGTAAGGAAAATGAGATAAGAAAACCAAAGTTGTCACAAGACTGGGGCCCCGAGCTCACTAGAATCGGGGGCCTCGAGGTTGAACAATAGCAATAAATGAAGAACAATAAATGAAGAACACTAATAAGGAACAATAAAGATGATAAACAATGTTGAGCACGAAAAGAGCAGAGAATATTTTATTGCAGTAAAAGTTGTGTGTTACAAGAATGATTGGGGTCCCCTTTATATAGGAGGGGTGAATCCCAACATAGTACATGTCTAATTATGACAGAGAAATGCTATTGGTACAGCCCTATAACGGCCTTGTACGGACTTGTACTATCTTTGTAGACCTTATCAGCTCTAACCACGTGTCCTTGGGAAATTCCCGCCTTTCCATGACGGTCATCGATTATAGACTGCTCCGAGGTAAGCTGTGATGGGCCTTCGACGTACTTCCTCGAGATATGCACTTCGAGGTCGAACTTTAGACTCTACTTCGAGTCCTCTTGAGATCGGGCTTGGCATGACATAGAGGCCTCGATATCGGACTCTCATATTGACCGTATATAGTATCTCCAATCTCTAAGTCAATCCACCCGATTTTTGATGCTCGTACTTCACCTATTGACAATTCAAACACCGAGATACATAAGCAACAATGTGTTTATTTATCCTTCGCTACCAATAGTGTAGTTTTAAGTCATAGTACATCTTTGAGACACCTTGGTGAATGGAATAGAGCGAACTGTAAACCTCCTCAAAGATCAACTCTCTTAACGCATCAACATTTGGAATACAAATTCGGCCCTAAAGCCGCATAATACCATCATCTGCAATCATAGCCTCCTTGGCACCACCCGTTGCACTGTGTGTTTCAACACCAACAAGTGAGAATCATCAAACTAGAGAGCCTTGATACACTCGGACTATGAGGAATGAGCCACAACACAAGCAAGGACTCGGCTAGCCTCTGAAACATCCAATCTCACAAATAGATTGGCCAAAGCCTGAGCATCCATGGCAAGTGGCCTTTCCACTACCAGTAAATACGCCAAACGGCCCGTGCTCTCAGCATTCCTACTCAATGCATCGTCCACTACACTGGCCTTCCCCGGATGATATAATATGGTGATATTCTTGAACAGGTATTGGAGACTATGATGGACGGTATAGACCTCACATGGAACGCCATAAAGATAGTGCCTCCAAATCTTCGGTTCGTGAACAATGGCTGCCAACTCTAAGTCATACACATGGTAATTCTTCTCATGAATGTTCAACTGCCGATACACGTAGGCAATCACCCTACCATCCTGCATCAATATCGTGCAAATCCCAATACATGATGCATCCCAATACATGGTGTAATATCCCAAACCCGTAGGCAACACTAATACTAGGGTTGTAGTCAATGCAGTCTTGAGCTTCTGAAAGCTCATCCCACACTCATCAGGCCATCTGAAAAGAGCACCCTACTAGGTCAACTTGGTTAATGGGACTGAGAAAGATGAAAACCCCTCCACAAACTGGCGATAATAAAAAGGCAAACCGAGGAAGATCTGTATCTTTATAGCTGAAGTAGGTCTAGGCCAGTTTAGAGCTACCTCAATCTTCTTAAGATCCACCTTAATGCCCTCGTAAGACACAACATGGCCCAAAAAGGCAACTGAGTCCAACCAGAACTCACACTTTGAAAACCTGGCATATAACTATAGATCCCTTAAAGTTTGAAGTACAATCCACAGATGAACCTCATGCTCCTCTCGACTGTGCGAGTACACCAAAATATCATCAATGAAGATGATCACAAAGGAATCCAGATAGGGCTTGATCAACCGGTTCATCAAATTCATAAAGGTTGTTGGGGCATTAGTCAAGCCAAATGACATCACTAAGAACTCATAATGACCATACCGACATCTAATGCCCTAATCTTCAACTGATGGAAGCCAGACCTCAAATCAATCTTCGAAAACACCTTGGCACCCTGAAGCTGATCAAATAAGTCAACAATCATTGGCAACAAATAGTTGTTCTTGATTGTGAATTTTTTTAGTTGTTTATAATCTATACACATCCTCATAGAGCCGTATTTCTTCTTTACAAACAATATCAGTGCACCCCAAGGAAAGACACTAGGTCTAGTGAACCCTTATCAAGAAAATCTTGTAACTGTTCCTTCAATTCCTTTAGCTCAACTGGGGCCATACAGTATGGTGAGATATAAATGAGCTAAGTGCCAAAAACTAAGTCAATGAAGAAGTCGATATCTTTGTTGGGTGGCATCCCCGACAAATATATAGGAAAAACCTTTGGGAACTCGCTCACCACTGGTACGAATCCATGGAAGGAACATCCACACTAGAATCATGGATATAGGCCAAATATACTAGATATCCCTTCTCAATCGTACGCCGAGCCTTCACAAAACAAATGACCTAGCTAGTAGAATAGATAGGAATCCCTCTCTACTCCAATCGAGTCAACCCCAACATGACTAATGTCACAGTCTTGGTGTTACAATCCAAAATAGAATGACGGTGAAAACAAATACATTCCCAAGATCACGTAAAAAAATCCACCATCTCAAGTAATAGAATATCTACCCTAGTCTCATAACTCCTGATAGTGACCAAAAAAACACGATATACCAGGTCTACCATAATAGAATCCCCAACAGGCGTAAACACATAAACAGGAGCACTCAAATAATCACGAGACTTATCATAATATAAGGCAAAATAGGATGACACATATGAATAAGTGGAACCCGGATAAAATAGAGTTGATGCATCTCGATGGTAAACTAGAACAATACCTGTGATGACCGCATTCGATGACTCTGCCTCAAGTATAGCTTGGAATGTAGAGAAATGGGGCTGAGCCCCACCACTCTGACATCTGACTCTTAGACATTCTCAAACTGGCTAGCCTCCACCTCTAACGGGATGACCACCACCTCTAGCTGCCTGACCCCTATCTTTAGTTGGCTGAACGGGTGGTGGAGCAATCGGTGTCGGAATCATGGCACGAGTACTCTATTGTGTTCTATTGCTCCTTAATCTAGGATAGCACCTCCTGATATGACCTCCG
This sequence comes from Nicotiana paniculata, assembly GCA_005239505.1. Taxonomy (NCBI): domain Eukaryota; kingdom Viridiplantae; phylum Streptophyta; class Magnoliopsida; order Solanales; family Solanaceae; genus Nicotiana; species Nicotiana paniculata. Next base: position 5,903 of record ML329499.1, on the reverse strand, counting down.
TCGCCACACTCAAAATAACCCCGTGGATGGCATAATTGTCGAGTCCGAGACGATCGACCCAAATGACTACCGTAGTAACTCTGTAACAACGGTGCACTGATAAGATCTGAAGGTGTACTAAATACTAGCTGCAGCGAATGAGACCCATATGCATTGTGACCACCTGAAGAACCATGAGACACCTAAAGTGATGACTGAATCAGCCTAGCTGGATGACCTCTACCAAATGAACCCCTTCCTCCAGATGAGGCACCACTGAAATGACGAGGCCTCTTCTCATATGCCGCCTTTCTGCACTGACTATGAATACTCTGGATTCATATATAAATCTCTACCACCCGGTTGAAAGAAATATCATCCTTAGTCTCTCTGGCCCTTTGCAACCTGATACTAGAACTAAGGCCATCTTTAAACCTCCTCACCTTGTCCCTCTCAATAGGTATCAAGATAGCTCCATGGTGCGATATATTCACAAATCCAATATCGTATTAGGTAACTGTCATGCCACCCCTGCTGGAGGCGCTCAAACTAGCTGCACATATCCTTTCTCCGGGTAAAAGGAATAAATTTCTCCAAAAACAGCTGTGAAAACTGATCCCAAATGTAGAGGTAAACCTGTTGGTCTACCCCGAACATACTCCTGCCACCATCTCTTGGCAAAACAAGTCATCTGAAACACTACGAAGTCAACTCCATTGGACTCCACTATGCCTACTTTGAGAAACACCTCATTTCAATGATCCAAGAAATCCTATGGGTCCTTAGAAGGTGTACCACCAAAATGAATAGGATATAGCTCGGTGAACCTGTCCAGCCTCTTCAACTCCTCTGTCGACATAGAGGGTATCTCCCAGGGCTGTGTAGTAGTAACTGGATGAACTACTCCCACTGTTGGAACCGTTGAAGTCTGATATATGTGAGACATATGCTCTGGAGTGTGAATAGCTAGAGGTTGGGCTCCTTCCCCATCCTGAGAGATGAATGGTGCTACAGGAAATCCACTGGCCTAGATCATACTTTGCATAAGGCCCACTAAGCGGACTCGGGCATCCTGAAGTGTGGGAGTGGCAATGAACCCCTCTAGGACCTGAGTTGGTCCAACTGGCATGGCCAGATTAGGGATCTCATCCTTCTTCTAGATCTGATGCTCGACAATTGGTGTTGCTGCGCGGGCTCTAGGATGATCTCTTCCTTAGCCTCGGCCTCTACCCCGAGGAGTGGTGCAACCTGGGGCTTCAGCTCTTGCTCGACTGTGGATGTTGTGTGTCCTCTCCATATGTGGGAAAATAAGAGTAGAATGATTCAAACTTCAACGATAGAATAAAGTCGCACGATAAAGAAAGAAAGTAAGAAAGAAAAAAAGAAATGACATTTCCTAAAGCTCTATAGCCTCTAGAAGATAAGTACAGACATCTCCATACCAATCCTCCTGACTCTACTAAGCTTTCTCATGACTCGTAAGGACTAACCAACCTAACGCTATGATACCAACTTGTCACAATCCAAAATTCCGACCACAGGACCGTGATGGCGCCTAACATCCACTTTGTAGGCAAGCTAACGTCAGTTAATTAATTAACTAGTTTTAGCATTTTATAATAGAATAATGATACGTGGCAGTTGATAAACGTAGAAAGATGTGAAATATTTACATAGATACCACAGTCTAAACTATTTCCAGAAAAATGGAGTCACAAGTACATGAGCGACTAGAATACTACAAGTATGGCCTGAAATGAAATACAACTGCCTAAAACTAGATAAACTGTAAAACATGATAGAAGGGGACTTCATGGAATGCGAACACTGAGCAGCCCTACCTCAAGTCTCTTGTAAAAGTCGGATCCAAGCAGCCTCCTCTATGCTCCGTAAGGACAAACACTCGAATTTTCACAAGAAGTGTAGAAGTATAGTATGAGTACAACCAACCACATGTACTCTCTAAGTATCGACCCTAATTTCTACATGAAGTTCCTAGATTTGATGTTGAAAACTCATGAAAAATAATGGGGAATTGATAGAAAATGAATTAGAGATGCTTACCAATGAATTTGGAAGAAAAAATTCTTCCAAAATTTCCTCTAGAGTGTTTGGGGTTGAGAAATAGTATAAAATAAGCTAAGTTCCGATTTCCCCCTCTTTTACCGGCTGCAGGTATCGCAATTGTGAAAACATGGTGTAAAATGAGCTAAATCCCGATTTTTCTCTCTTTCACCCTGCTTCAGGTATCAAAATTCCAAACTCATGTTAACAAATGCGAAACATTGGTCTCAAATGCGAATAGTAACCCCAGCCTACATAAGTTGGAAATGCGACAAAAAACATTGCATTTGCAAGGCCCCATTTCACCGCAAATGCAATTAGAAGTTCGCATTTGTGAACCTGCCTTATTCTAGTGTCCAGTCGCAAAAGCGACCAAACTATCGCAAAAGCGATCCAGGTATGTCCGTAATTGCGAACATTTTTTCGCAAATGCGAAGGTTGCCCTGCCCAGCCCACTATCACAAATGCGATCTAGTGACCGCAAATGTGAGTCAGACCTTACAAATGCGAAATCTGCAGAATTGCACCAACAACTGCATAGCACCAGTAGTTGAAAACCATCCTAAACTAAATCTAATACTCACCCAAAACTCACCGGAGCCCCTCAGGTTCCAAACCGAGCATGCACACTAATGTAATAACATCTTACAAACTTGCGCGCTACCTCAAATCATCAAAATAACGCCAAATAACAAGCATCAATCATCAAATCTCAAGAATTTCAACTTTAAAACTCATTTCCATAATCTTTCACATAACGCGCCACGATACGCTCGAGTCACCCCAGACCCGAACTAAACGTGCGTACAAGTTAAATAACATCATACGAACTTATGGAAATTGTCAAAACACGAATACGATGGCTTTCACCAAGAATTTGACTGTGGTCAACTCAAGTCTTATTTTAGGTAAAAATCATATTTTCATCAAAATCTTGCGTAAATGTTTTCTGGAAAATGATACAGACCACACACGTAAATCGAGAAATATCAAATGAAGCTATTGGAGATCTTAGAACACAAAAATAGAGACTAGAACTCAAAACAATCTATCAAGTCATCATAGTATTCTCGAAAAGAATAATCGAATGAATATAAGTTGCCTCCGAGATGCAGTCAGTCATGATGATTATGTCTCTATGACTGTGCGATGGAATATGATGATACATTTACTTGACCATATTGGAAATATAAATTTCATATTTTTCAAATTGTTTTGCATTACATACTATTTGCATTCAGATGTTATCACTATATAAGCATGAATTTATACATCTTAAATTTAAAAACATCTTAATATCGTAAGCCATGTGGAGCAGAGAAAATATAGATTGGTCAATATTCTTCCTGAAGGACTCGAATCCTAGTGATGAGGGCAGCTATGATGAAAGCATCATTTCAAGCAGTTTGTCGCCTAATAATACTCAAATCAAGTTCGACACATATAAGTTTCGCATTATGATAGAGCGAGATGATGATTTTCGCGAACTAAAAAATACACACCCATGAGAGTATTATTGTAAACTACAACGTGTGTGAGAATTGGAGTCCGGAACCAAAATGTGGTTCTTTTTTATATAAAGAACTCAAATAAGTGGAAAAAAAAGATAACCAGAGTATATATAACCCCCCAAAACTGGGCGCTATACATTAATGGTAACTCTGCCGTTAATGTATAACGTCCAGTTTTTGGGCGCTATACTGCAAAAGCTGACACAGTCAGGTATAACGCCCAAAAACTAGACGCTATACATAAATTTAAAAAAAAATTCGTTCGTCTTCTTCAAGACGTCTGGTCTCCCTCTCCATCCCCATTTTTTATCTTCTTCTCTTTTCTGTTGGTCCCCCCACTCCCCCGCTGCCCCATTTTCTATTTTTTTTTAAAATTTGTGGGCCCCCGTCTCACAAAAGGTGTAGAACTGTCAAGACCCGAAATCCCACCTTCAGGCCGTGATGGCGCCTAACGTTGCACCCTCTAGGCAAGCCAACGTGATCACTGAATTGATTTATTAACAAGTGAAAATAACAAACACTTACTAGATAATTGAGATAAAGTGCGGAAGCATTAACAAAAATCTAAATAACAATAGCTAATAACGATGAAATCCCTTTAAGTACAAAATCCATAAATGGAGTCACAACCTCACGAACCAGTCTAAGATTTAGCTAGAAACAACAGTTTGAAATAAAATGATATATCTGTCTGGAAACACATAGATGACAGAATGAAAGATAGATAGTGACGCCGAGATCCACAAACGCCTGCAGAACTACCTCGGTGTCGTCTGAAATGGACTGAAGGACACTCCCCCTAACGATGTCCACTGGGTTCGGTTGCGTAATCTGCACAACATAGAGAAGTGCAGGTGTAGCATCAGTACAACTGACCCCATGTACTGAGTAAGTGTCGAGCCTAACCTCAACGGAGTAGTGACGAGGCTAGGACACGACAACAAATTGTACCTGTGCAGTTCAATAGTATAGCAGGAAATAAACAAGGAATACAGTTATGGGGAAGAACAGGCTAGGGATAAAAAGGGGACAAAAATTGCTAAAATAGTAGAATCAAGTACTAACGGGAATGTAGTAGTAAAACAGGAAGTAACAACTCGAAACAAGTAAAATAGACAGAAGAAGGCATGGCATGACCCCTCGTGCATAACCTCAAAATCACATGGCACAAAATGTCCCCTCGTGCATAAATAATAAAGTCACTTGGCACGGAATGTTCCTTCGTGCATAAATAATAAAGTCACTCGGCACGGAATGTCCCCTCGTGCATAAATAATAATCACTCGGCACAGAATGTCCCCTCGTGCATAATGAATATAAAAGCCACAATTGATATGAAAGGTTAACAATACGACATTTGAAATGTACAGAAATAATCAACAAAATTCTATTGCTCCGGTAAGGGACTCAGCTATAACCAATCTCACTCAGAAGTATAATGTCAACAGTAAGCCCTCGACCGAACACATAATCAATAACTTTCTACATCATAAAGTAACCTCAAGATACCACTTCCAAGGTTCCCAATTCTTCACAGCATAGAGAATATCAAAGAACATTAAATAACTCATTAAGATTAGACTCACGGGCATGCTTGACCACAACATAGGTACCCGTCACCTCACCTATACGTTAGACATGAATTACACATAGCAAATAAGACTTTATACCGATACCCTCNTAAGGTTAGGCCAAACACTTACCTCGGCTCCAAGAATGCAAGTCAAGCCTCAATCACGGCCTTTCCTCTTGAATCCGACTCCGAAACGATAATATCTAGACATAATTTACTTAATAAAATCAATAATTATTCAATAACTCAATCCCAAAGCCTAATTATATATTTCCCATAATTCTTCAGAAAATACCAAATTCGACCTCGGGCCCGCTTGGTCCAAACCCGAGGTTCGGACCAAAACCCAGTCACCCATTCCCCCACGAGACCGAATATACAATTTGTTTTGAAATCCGACCCCTAAATGAGGTTGAATTCCCGAAAATTCCAAAAGTCCTAACTCTACCAAAAACCACCAATTTCTACATTTCATGATTTTAGACCTAGAAAAATCTAGTGATTGATGAAGGAAAATGGAAGAAATTAGAGTTAAGAACACTTACCTACAAAGCTATGGTGGAATGGTCTCCTAAGAATCGCCCTAGAAGAGTGGAGAAGAACAAAATGGTGAAAGAATGTGAAAATCCCGTAATGGTATTATGTTTTAAGGCTTTAAAATGACTGGACGAAATAAGCCTATGCGACAGCGAAGATAGGGCTTCGATCGCATAGAGGCCTGAGTCACGTGCATTGCGATCGCGGAAAGGGAGTTGCGATCGCATAGGGTCCCTGGG